>PVIC010039253.1:0-17213 GCA_004025085.1 Thryonomys swinderianus
AGATATTCAAGGTGCCATAAAAATATCTGAGAAAACAAATGGAAGATATAAGAAGACCAAATAGAACAGCTAAAGGTGAAAAATATAGTCTCCAAAATAGCTGGAACAGAATAGATCCCCTAAAACAAAAGAGTAATATTGGAAAGACCATAATAAAAACTATCCAAAATGAAAGAGAGAGAGCAAAAAACAAACAAACCAATGACCACAGCATCAGTAGGCTTGTGGGACAACATTAAACAATGTAACAAATATTTATATTCCATGGAGAGCAGGGGAAAACGGAAAAGGTATTTGAAGAAATAACAGCTGAAAGACTTCCTAATAATATTATAAATCATAAACCCCCAAATCAAAACAACTCAACAAACTCCAACAAGAATAGCACAAAGAAAATCATGTTAGGAAGCACATGCAACTTGCTGAGGGAGTAACAGTAAAAGGGAATAAATACAATCAGAAAACAAAACAAAAAGACATTACTTCAAAGAACTAGGGTGACACAGACATCCTCAAAGAGATGGCTGAGTACAGACCGCAATGGGGTGAGATCACTGAAGAATAAAGTTATCAACCTCAACTTTTTCCATCCAGAGGAGTACCATACCAAGCTGAGTGCAAAAGTCAAAGCCTAGAGAATTCATGACAACTAGATCTGTTCTGTTAGAGATGTTAGAAGATTTTATGCAAAAAGAAAATGATACTAGATAGAAACCCAGATCTACACAAGAAAGAAGAGCACATGCATGGTATCTGGGTGGGGAACTACAACACTTGCCTATTTAAAACCAAAATGAGGGGCCAGAGGATTAGCTCAGTGGTTCCGGCGCCTGCCTCGCAAGCGCAATGTCCTGAGTTCAATCCCTGGTAACCACATACAATGCTGGGCGAGAAGACTCACGCCCACCAGCCATCAATACCACGTACCACAGTGCCGGGCGTGGTGGCTCACGCCTGTCATCCCAGCACTTGGGAGGCAGAGGCAGGAGGACTGCTGAGTTCCAGGCTTGCCTGGGCTACACAGTGAGCTCAGGGCCAGTCTGAACTACAAAGTGAGATCCTGTCTCAAAAAAAAAAAAAAAAAAAAAACACAAAATGATAGTGGGATTTACAGTATAAGTGAAATATGTGGTAACAACAGTTTTAAGTAGGCAAAGGCAAAATAAATGCTACTGTTGTAAGGGTTATTACATTATACATGATTAGTGGTGTCACATTTAAAGCACCGGTTTAACACTTTCACTACCCGTGCTGTAATTCCTAACAGCCTAAACCATCGGTGATACGTGTAAGTGTAGGTGGCTTGTACTGCTTCTCAGGGAGATCCTTTGATTACAATAATGCAGAGAAAACACGTGTTCCTTACGGAAAAAATTAAAATGGCATAAGAAATTATACTGTATAGCTAACTTGTGGTACAGTAGTTGTAAATGCATATTCTATACACCAACAATGGGGGGCTTGTAAGATTTCCATGTTAAAATTTAGAGAATTATTGATAAACCATTCAAAAGTATAAATTTCTCTAAATATAATGAAACAAATTAGATCACTGTAAAAATTTGTTAATTCTGACATATATACAGTATTAACATTTGTATCTGGGCAGTTATTACTCATATTCAAGCAACTAACTAGATTCGGTCCATTTACAGATTTTTAAAAAATTTTATTAGTAAAAAGACCAATTAAAAAGGATTAGATCCATTTGTACCACCAGTGGTGCAAGCCGCCCAGCAGGACAGTCACGCATTTCCTACTGCGGGAAGCTGTTAGAAGTAAAATGAAGGAATAAAACATCATATAGTCTTTAATCAAAAGAAAGCTAGAATGACTGTATTTTTAATCTATCAAAGTACACTTCAGAACAGGGAATATACCAGAGATAAAGGCAGACACTGTCTTTCATAACGTGAAAGGGTCAATCCATCCCGTAGACATAATCCGAAGTATTTCCAAACCTTGTATCAAAATTTCAAAGTGTATGAAAGCAAAAAATAGAAAAGATAGCAGTCACAGAGAAAATAATCAGACCTGGGGAATTTAACATTCCTGTCAGCAACTGATAAAATCAGGAGACAGAAATCAGGGAGGATACAGAAGACTGAATAACAACCACCAGTGTGACCTGAGTGATATTTAGAGAACAAACACCCCACTGAGTAAAACAGTCACTGTATCTCAGTCCATACCGAACATTCACCGCAAGAGACCATACTCCGGACCATAAATGAAATAGACTGAATTAAACAAGGTGTGTTCTGACCGCAGTACAACTACACTAGGTATCCATAATAGAAAGATCACTGCAAAACTCCAAAAGTGTGGAAAATAATACTTCTGAATAACCATGGACCCCCCCCCAAAAAAAACACAAGGGAAACTGGAAAATACTTTTAATTAAAAAAAAAAATGAAAGTTTACATTTCAAAACTTGTGTGCTGCGACTAAACAAAGGCAAGAAACTGATTCTCATCTCTGAGCTGTCCAGCTAACCGACTCACTCTGCTGACGAGGTCATGACTGAACACAGGGGGTGTCGTTCCCCGTCCCACGCGAGGGAGCAATTCGCCCAGTCAGACACTCTACTCTCCTGTTTTCTGTTCTCCCCGAGGGCCCGGAACCGCCCGGAGGACGGAGCCCCGCGCCCAACCGCAGCCCTGCAGAGCAGCAAGGAGGGGGGCTCCTCGGCGAGCAGCCGGGGCGCGGTGGGCCCGGAGCGGGCGCCGGCACAGCGGATCCCCGCACAGCACAGGCGCAAAAACTGGACTCCGGAGTCGGGGTCGGCCCGCGGCCTCATCCGCCGTGTGGCAGGGAGACCACCGCCAGCCTCGCTTCTCTGCGGTCTGCGTGCTTCCCCCGGGGCGCAGGGGGACCCACCCCGGCCGCTGCGAGAGCCGCGGAGGCGCCATACTGTCCGCACCCCAGGCACCACGGGAATCTGAAGGCCCTGAAGGCCTTGGGGCTCAAGAAAGCGACGCCATCCCACTGATGTGGATGCTGGAGACATGAAAGCTGGAGGAGAGGCAAAGCAATAAGGCCACGTCAAGTGGGCAAGTTCCCAGGGGGCCGCGGATGTGGCTCGGTGGCCCCGCGCCTGCCAGGCAAGTGCAAGGTCCTGAGTTCAATCCCTGGTACTGAGAATGAATGAACGAATGAATGAATGAAATGCAAGACAGAAGTAACAAGGGCCTAACGTGTGGTGGAGGCTAGAAAAGAAAGAAGAGGCCAAGGACTCCTGTGAGACAGGTTACAGCAACTGACCCAAAACGAGCAGAAGTGAGGGAGGAGCAAAATGGAAAAGCACAGTGGCTATGCAGGAGAAGCCCTGCACAACAAGGAGAAAACAGCTGGTTTGGTACAGAAAATACGCGTCTGTTCTAAACGGACTTCTACTCATATTATAGGAAGAGGCTGACTTTTTGGGAGGTGTTCCAGAGGGGGAAAAATACTAAATTGTTTAATCCTAAACTACTAAAATACTAAATTGTTTAATCCTAAGCTACTAAAATACTAAATTGTTTAATCCTAGAAACTAGTATCTATTCTACAAGTATGTAACACTTCTCTACATATGATGCAAATGCCATTTAGTAAAACACCACCTTAACTTCATTGTATTTCTAATATCAATACCTTTCCAAGCACGTTGGGATTTTGACAGAAGGTTGTAATAATGCATAAATGAAGGTGCCACAAAGAATTACTAATGTGTCATTACTGCTGCGTCAGAATTCACCATGAAGTAAGTCTTTGGTGCTAAACTGGCGGAGTCAGAGAGAATACAAAATGAAAAAAATCAACATGGTGGCAGATGAGGAAGAATCCTTCTAAACTTTGAGAAAAATCATTTAAAAACACAATCAATCAAGAAAGCCTCGCCACCTACTCATTGAGCACAGAGACATCACTCTAAAATAAAATACCATTGTAAGGGCTAAGGATTGTGTCTGATGGTGACCAGGCTACAAAGTAACTTGTATTTTACCCTCAAAGAATTACTACTACATGTGACTAGGAAAGAAACAGGAAATCAGTTTAGTTCTGATGTTCATATACTTTCCAAGTATAATCATACTAGCCCAAAGTAAAACCGGATTAGACAATGATTAGCTTAGTATGGCCAGCTTGAGGGGCGAACAGCTGTTTTTCTATGAAAAAGAAAAGCTTTTTCAAGTTTATCTGAGAAACATTTAAAACAGTGCCCATCATGTGCCTACCTAGCTATTTCAAGGGAAAGCCTGCCACTATAATTTTTTACTAACATACAAATTTTGGCCAAAAATCAGTTTTTCAAAACATACACGCAGATAGGAATACTAATGAACATCCTGGGAATGACTTTTTCAAGTTGTTTGCTGTGGCACATAAAACAAACTTCAAAAGGCAATAAAAAAGGAGGAAGGAGACGGAGCCATCTGGAGAGGCTCCAGCGAACTTACCCGGGCAAAGTCAAACGCGTATCTATAAATAAGCTTAAAGTTTGTAGAATCATTTAATAATGATCGCAAACAATCCAAAGAATTTCTGAGTTTTTCTGTTGTATCACATCTGGGAAGAGAACAAAGACAAATTACAATCTGAGGTGGTTTTGAAAGTTATGTAGTAATATAAAATGTAGCATCAAAATAAACATCCTGAAGTTGGAACATATATATGACAACCTATTTTTTCCTGAAATTTTAAATAAATTTCCAATGTATAGGAAAGTTGAATAGTTAAGAAACAAGTGCCCGTCACTGGGCGTGGTGGCTCACACCTGTCATCCCAGCACTCGGGAGGCAGAGGCAGGAGGATTGCTGAGTTCCAGGCTTGCCTGGGCTACATAGTGAAGTCAGGGCCAGCCTGAACTACAAAGTGAGACCCTGTCTCAAAAAAAAAGAAACAAGTGCCCGTGTACCTACTGCTGGCTTCAAAAGTGAACGTGTGTTTCTGTATCACCTGAGAGCTGCATACATTAATACAGTGAAAGCCACACTGCCACTAATTCCCCTAAAACCACTTCACGCACGTTTATCCCTGCTATTCTTGCCAATTTTTAAAGCAGTTTAAAAAGTTCTCTTTTATGTCTTCGTAAGACAGGATTAAAACGAACACTACTGCCAATGGAAAGACAAGCTCGTGAACACGTGGCGGTGTGTTTTCATCCACCTCTTCAACAGATCTGGCAGCATGCAACTTCTAAGTCTTCCCTAAAGTCAAACAACCAGACACTTGTGAAAAGAGGACTTTCAGGGTGCAGTAGCAGGTGGCAAGAGCGATGGGATATCTGTGTTCAACTTAAGGGAGTATTCTGAGGGAGATTGCCAGCAACGTGGATTTTTCTGACTGTAATCAATTGTCGAAACTTTAACATTCACCGTATCTTTGACCACAATGATCAGGCTGCATCCTGTGGGTATGGCGGGACCCACCGGGTTCTCCGAGCAGAGGGTCCTTTCTTCGTGCCAGCTGCGGAGTCACAGTGGGACGGCACCTTGGCACTGAACATTTTGTTCCTCCACAGCACTCTGCTCAGGGCACACTGTCCATTTCTTGAACCGTCTTCCTGATGTCTTCACATCCCCCAAAGACGCCGTGAACAGTTAGTCCGCCCAGGAGACCAGCGCACCCGTGGGGCCCCTCTGGTCCTCCCCTAGCTGCGGCCCTGACACTCAGGCGCGCTGAGGACACTCCCTCCACGCCCCCGACGGAGGCACCTGCCCACGGTCCCGCTCTGCCCCGCCGCGCAGGGAGAGCCTGCTTCCTTCCCGCGGGACCCGAGTGGAGCAGACCTATCTCCCGCTGCAGTCGGGCGGCAGTGTTGGGACCTTCCTCGAAGACCCCTGCGCAACACCGAGCGGTTTCCAGCGTCCCCTGTCGGAGACACGGGCCTCGGCCTGAGGGCACAAGGCTGCTTCGCGACCCTACGTCCCTCCCAGCTTTCTGCGGCGCCTCTTCTATCAAGGGCGCCGCGCACCTCCGCCCTTTCTTCTCTGGACACGGACGCTCGGCTTTTAACTCTGTGTTACCATCTGTGACCGTCTCCCTTCTTTTCCACGCGCAAACCCTCCCGAGGGGCGGGGGACCCCATCGTACAGCTGGCTCCGGCCTCTCCCTTGCTTCCTCCGCCCAGCTTGAAGTCAGCCCTTTTTCCAGGGGGCTCGGATGACCACAGATAACCTACTTTTATCGCGGTGTTTACAACGTGCAGCACTTAAAGATGAGAACCAAGAACCGCCATTTTCACCAGCACATGGAAGCTTTTCAGGGCTACATACGGTCATTTGTGTTTCTCTGTACAGCTTTTATCTAATTGTAAGAGATAACACATTTAGGAAGTTATTGCTATAATAAACATTTTAGCTAGTTTTTAAACTCAATTATGGTTTACAATAGTGATTTATTTTTAGCAAATTAGTGAAAGCTGCTCTTTTGCAGCTAAGTATAAATAAGTCCTCATGATTTCTCTATTATGATAAACTATCTCAAAGCCCAAAGTTAGAGTAAATATTTAATATCTATGGAACAAAACAATTTAGAATATCATTTGTTTTTTCCTGATGTCAAAAAAGATGCAAATTAGACTTTTAGAAGTTAAAAAGGCTTCTCCAAGTCACTGGCACATAAGCACAGAACCGAAAGCCACGCAGGAAGGCAGTGCTTCTGGAGGGGCGGGCGGCCCCTGCACAGGCCTGGTGGCAGAACGGGACCCGCTAAGTGCCGAGTCTAGAAGAAAACCATTGTGGCTGGAGTGGACAGAGCAGGAGGGAACGCGGCACAAGCACAGGCTGAGGGGGAGGCGAGGCCAGACCAGAAGGGGCTTCTGTGGCCCGCTGTGAAGGCTTCACTGAGTCCTCCAAAGAAGGGCGGTTAACCCCCGCACGCGAGAGGCTTGTACCTCAGAAAGCTCACTCGGGGTCTCTGTGGACAGAGCTGGGGATGGGAAAGATACTGAGAGCCCAGCTGGAGACCTGGCATTAAAGCCAAGTGAGATGCCCGAGGGTAAGAAAATACACGAGAAATGCTCTCTGGCACTAAATCTGGGCAGCAGGAAGGGCAGCAGGGCTTATTTTGCATTGGGTGTTTGACCGCGGAACTGGATGCTTTTAATGGTGAACGATGATAAATTATCGATTGTATAAAAATGGGGAAAGGCCGAAGATAGGGAAAGCAGCCAACCCCAAAACGTGTTACGGCCACACCCCACTCTTTGGAAAGAAAGGTCAAGGATGAAAGCCACAGGGAGCCCCCGGCTGCACCAACAGTCTACCTTGGTCTTGTGCGAGGAGAGGGAGGAGGAGCTGCCTGTCCGCAGGTGCGGGGAGCAGGAACCTCTTGTGTAGCTCGTCGTGACAGAGCTAAAGGAAAATAAAGCGGCTGGGGTCTCAGGGTGGAGCTAGCGGCGAAACGAAGTCCTGCCACAGTCTGCGTCCGACTTCCTCCCTGGCAGGGACGGGTGCCTACGCTCAAAGATGCTCAGGGCTCCCGTCTGTACGGTGCAAGAGACGAACAGGTCTTGTGTTTAAACAGAAAATGCAGAGTAACAGTTCAACTGAGGCACCCAGTAGGGATAATTACTGAGTTAGAGTGCAGAGTCAATAGCCTCATCAGCGCACACAGCCTCTCCACCTGGCCCCAGGAGGAACAGGCCGCTGAGTCACCTTGTCCAGAACTGTAGGGTGCCATCTAGTGGCCACGTGGCAAGGACGCCAGCAAAGGGCCTGTGACTACAAGGGCTCCAGAAGCTGAAGAACCTGAGACTTCATAAAAAACTGCACGAGAACCCAAGACGGTCCATGCGTGCTGTTCCTGCTAACAGCCAAAATACGCGGACATCTGGGGTCTTTTCTTACCGAGTTTTCGGCAACAAGTTCAATGGTAAAATCGGAGGCAGCTTCCTCGGTGGCCTGGCCCAGGGGGGCCTCTGACCCAGCACTCAGCCTGAGGGTCTCTCTAGCTCCTCAGCAGCTCTGCACAGAACAGAAGGTAGCGCCGAAACTCTTCGGTGGCTGTTTTTCTTTTAGGTCAAGCTCCTCTACCCCCTGAATCCGTGAGAGATCATCTTACACCTGCAAACTGGACCCAGGCAGTCAGAAGCATCCACCCAGCAAGAACTGACTGTGCCTTCTCAGCCGAGCCGGGCCTGGGAGCGCAGGAGCAGCGCCACCCCCAGGCCGCTCAGACCCACTACAGCCGAAGGCAGGCGCTCAGGAGGCCGCGCTGGCTCACACTTCCTCCTGCGCGGGAGGTAATGGAAGTGTCGCGATTTCACCATACTGGCTTGCAGATGAGGGTGACAGAACCAATGCAAAACTCTGGTTCCAGCCAGGCGTGGTGGCACATGCCTGTAATTCCAGCGCTATGGGAGGCTGAGACAGGAAGACGAAGGTGTATCTCATCCTGGCAATTTAGCAAGACCCTGACTCAAAGTGCTGGAGTGCAGTTCAAGGTGAAGACCATGGGTTCCATCCCCAGTACTGGGGTCGGGGCGACACTGGTTTCAAATCCCATGACCTTTCTATTCTTCATACCGCCACTGTACAGTAACAATCTTTATTAGAAGTGCATGGGCATAACACACTATAATTCTTTTTTACATTCCCAACTTTTTTTTCTTTTTGAAACAGGGTCTCGCTTTGTAGTTCAGGCTGGCCCTGAGCTCACTATGGAGCCTGGACAAGCCTGGAACTCGGCAATCCTCCTGCCTCTGCCTCCCAAGTGCTGGGATGACAGGCGTGAGCCACCACGCCCGGCACTGTGGTGTGTGGCACTGATGGCTGGTGGGCGTGAGTCACCAGGCCTGGTATTGTTGTATGTGGGAACCAGGCACCTTGCGCATGCTAGGCAGGCACCAGAACCACTGAGCTAAATCTCCAGCCCTACATTACCAAACTTTTTAAAACCTAGCAATTTACCCAAATGTACTGCTATGGTTTGAGTCACTGGTTCATGTGCTTAAGTACTAACCCCAAAGTGAGCAAATCAAGTAGTAGGGACCCTTCTGAATGGGAACCGCATCCAAGGGGACTTATCTGTCCACTCCACAGGTAAGGCCACAGCTGGAATGCACCACTACTTTGTTTTGTTTTGAGACAGGGTCTCGCTTTGTAGTGCAGGCTGGCCCTGAGCTCACTATGTAGCCCAGGCAAACTTCAAACTCACTGTGATCCTCCTGCCTCTGCCTCCCGAGTGCTGGGATTATGGGCATGAGCCACTATGCCCAGCATTGTCGGATGTGGTACTGATTGCTGGTGGGCCTGAGTCAGCACGCCCGGTATTGTTGTATGTATGTGGTTACCAGGGACGGAACCACAAACCTTGCACTTGCTAGGCAGATGCCGGAACCACTAAGCTAAATCCCTGGCCCTGCACAACTATTTTCTGAACCAAAACATAAGCTCACTTTATTAAGACTTCCCAGCCTCCGCAACTGTGAGCACTGGAATTCTACTTATGAGCCATGGAGTCTAAGGCATTTCGCTGTAGCAATCCAAATGGATCGAGACATACACTAGCTACAGATGTACAAGATACATGTTTATGTATGTGTGCGAATGTGTACGGGTTATAAAGGTATTTACTCCAGCTTGACTCCAAAACATCTCACTGGATAATTTAATACAATGAGCAAAAACAGAAAATGCACAAAAACAGAAGAAAACTTAAATGAAAGATGTCTCGTTCATCACTTTGTCACGGGGCTGCAATAGCTGACACCCACACTGTAGTGGGGGAGGGGCGTACCTCGGCTCACGGTTACGGTCCCTGATCAGCTGCCTCCAAGACAGAAGCCGCACGGAAAGGTCTGGGTGGAAGACAGTGGCTCGAGTCACGGTGGCCAGGAAGCGGAGGGAGAAGGGGGAGCCAGCAAGGGAGATGTGTCCTTCCAGGCCCCGCCCCTGCGACCCTCTCTTCCACTGGACCCCACCTTCGAACAGCGCGTCAGCGATGGCACCCTCGGACCTCATCACCTCCCAACAGTGAGGTTTTGGGGACCACTATAGATTTAAATCATAACAGAAGACAACGACAACAACAAAACTCAAACAATGAACTACTCTCTGCTTTAGTGCATATAAACAAGTGTCCTGAGTTTTCTCATGTACTTAATACACCTTACAAAAAAAGTGTTAGCCGGGTGTGGTGGCTCACGCCTGTCATCCCAGCACTTGGGAGGCAGAGGCAGGAGGATTGCTGAGTTCGAGGCTTGCCTGGGCTACATAGTGAGCTCAGAGTCAGCCTGAACTACAAAGTGAGACCCTGTCTCAGAAAAAAAAAAAAAAAAAAAAGTGTTAGTCTTCTATTACTATAAAAAGAAGGGTGACGTTATTACTTTGCAGTCTTTTAGCAGAATACAATGTTTCTAAGTCCCTGCCCCTATTGGACTTTATCTTGTTTATGGGCCCCCCCCAGGACTAAAACACTGCACTTGGCATGTTAACTATGCAAATATTTGCTGAACTAAGTAATCTAGGGAGGCTGGAACGAGCTTCTTAAAACCTGAAGTTGGACTATGTTTGTACTATGAAAGACTATAAAGGCTACCGTGAATAATTATCTCCACCACGTGGCTAAGGAACCAAGTCTCAGTGAGTTTCACATCCCAAAGAGCAGACTCCTCCATGCCTCACTAACCCCTGGATTAGACACCAGGCCGCAGCCGCCTGTGCGAACCAACTGCCTCCACTTACACCACACGGCCTGACAGGGTGGCTCAACCAAAGGCCCAAGAGGGCGCCGAGGCGCCTCAGAGCGAAGGCAGACTTCTGGCGGGAAACGGCCTCTTTCTTTCTCCAGGACCAGGGGCCTTCAAACAAGATGGGCAAGGCCTGGTGCAAATCTTTTGTAAAGACAAATGTAAAACGTCGAAACTATACAATGGAAAGACAAATGAAACAATGAAAAAGGGCCTGAAAAATCTCGATGTTGTCTCTGAAGACCTGGAATAAAATCCTGATAGGGCCACACACCCATCACTACAAGGGTGCCTGAAAAAAGCAGCCATCACATGGCTCTCCGGAAATAATGAGAAAGTTAGTAGGGTTTAAGTGGTAAGCTAATGTTCTCCAAATACAATAATAAAGAGATTCCGAAGAACGTAAACTGAATTCTAAAGCATGCTGTCAGGAAAGTATTTGTAAAAGCACGGTTTGGGATTTACATAAAATTCATTTTCCAACAGATACTACTGTTAGAGAGAATATGTGACTTAATCAGAAATCTTGGGCTTCCTTTCAATCTTTGCAGCTTTCACAAGCCACTTAGTTCCTCTAAGCCTCAGTTTTCTCATCTGTCAAATGGTTAAGATAAAGTCTGCTCTTTTTCACAAGGTAGCCTTGAGGCTTGAACGAGAAAAAAAGGAAGCTTTCATAAACTACTCATGCATACTCAGAACAGCACAATGAATACTCATACAGGGACAAGACATTAAAAGCTGACACATTCCAAAATTATTTAAATAAAAGCATAAAACCATTTCCAACTCAACTTTAATCCATTTAAAATCAAGGTCTATTATTCCCAATTCAGGTGAAAAAGAAAAAGGTAGGATATTACAAGTATTCTATAACAAAATTACTATGCTAAGAATTCACATTTCATCTTTAACACTACCTGAAATATTTAGAGATCTACCCTGACTGTATCCTTCAAGGAATAATAATAGAGCAGAACAATTTGTTTTCCTGAGTGAAACTCTTAGCAAAAACATACACATACATACAAGCAGAGTGAATACACAAAACCATTTATTTTTTTTTCTTAATGTTAGGTCATGAAATACAACATCTTTATATTTTTAATCAATAGAGTAGTAATGAAGCTTTTTGTCCAAAACTAAAATCAGATGTATAAAACAGAAGACATCAAAGACTTGCACTCATAAATTAAACTTTACTCAACCTTTTTTTTTAGCTATAAACCAGATATTAATATTACCTTCGTTTTTGGGGGTTTTCCCTGTGGTACTGACAATTGAAACTTCACATCTCTGGCCCTTTTTTATGTTTTGAGACAGAGGCTCGCTAAATTGCTAAGTTGCCTAGGCTGGACTTGAGCTTGTGATCCTCCTGCCTCAATCTCCCAGAGTTCTGGGTCAACGGGCACAAACCACCACATGCAGCAAGGCTTTGCTTTTTAATAAGCTCTAAACATGCGCATGTGTGTCTAGTGAGCACTTGAAACACAGCGAACAGTAATCAACTACATGGATCATAAATGGAATATATATAGTAGGTTTTGAAGATGTGTTATTAAAACAAGAATGAAAAATATCTCTGATGTTTTTCCAAGTACAGAACATACATTAGAATGAAAATATTCTGAATATTTGGGGTTAACTACAACGTAATAAAACTACGTTGATGTAGCCATGAGAAAATTTCAAACTATTTGTGTAGCTTGCACACATGAAAAAAGTAGGTCTACCTCCACTAGACCGAGCTGCTCTAGAAGCATACGAACATTTTCCACATATATGGACACAAAAACTTCATCTCCTTCCAAGCACTCTACCTCCTGGCCCCCAGGGAGGAGAAAGCCCCTCAGGAAGGTTCAGGGCCCCGAACACAGCCCTGGGACTTACTGTAAAGAAGTCATTCCCGTCAACCATTCTTGTAGCGTAAAATAACCCATGTTTTGTGCATCCAATTTCCAAGCTAAGACAAGCATAACTACCTGTTTTAAAAAAAAAAAAAAAGGTAAAGACAAATCAAATCTCAGCAATTATATACACTAACATCTTACAAATGCTTCTATTCTCAGTATTAAGCTTACTAACTGAACTATGAAAAGAATAACTTCAAAACTGAGTTCTAGTTTGGTAAACATCTAAAAAGTTTGAGAATGCAGTCTGCTGAACTGGGTTTGGAAAACACGCATTTTCTGGCTACATAGCCAAAGAAATGAAAGTAATTAAAATTAAAACCAGTTATTCACTCAGCAATCCCACCTAGAAAAAACTATCTCATGGCTATACAGGTACAAGTACACAAAACTCTACTGTATACATAATATTTATTGTGGTAGTTTGTAGTGGCAAAGATTAAAAATAACCAAATGCCTGTAATAACGGTCTGGTTAAAAACTTGCTAAATATATTCTAATTAAATACAGAACCCCATCCAAGATCCACCACGTGAATGGCAAGAACAGAGGAGCGTTAACAAGAAAGACGGTGGACGCTGGGCTGTGTGCCCCAGGGACACACCGCACACACACTGGTGCTTGTGAACTCAGCGAGCTACGCTGCCGCGGGCGCCCCCTGGGATTCAGAGTGAACCCAGCGCTTTCACACTAAGCTACAGCCCCGGCACTTTTTACCGTTTCTGAGTCAGGACCTAGAATAAGTCACCAAGTTAGTTGCCCAGGCTCGGCTTAGACTTGCGATCCTCTTGCCTCTGTCTCCCAAAATGCTGGGATTACAGATAGACACCACGGCATTTGCGTGGGAGATCATTTTAAAGTACCCCGTGTTCCGCGTAAAACAGTGCTGAGCCTGGAATGAGCCGGGGTGAGTGGCACAGCCCAACTGCTTCTCGGTGGACACCAGTCTGTCAGTATCATTCTAGCTTTTTGCGAATCTTCTAAATCTACTGAGAGGTACCAACAACTGTGACAACTCAGGTTGATGACACTGCCTTATCAGTATTTCTTGTGGCTACTTTTGGGAAAAGACAGAGAACCAAAAGTCAATTATACTAAATACCTGAAGATGTGAAGACAAAACTACATTTTAAGGGTACACCCAGCTCAGAGCATTCGAAGTCCTGCACAGGGACAGGGCTAAGGCCATGCATAACTGGGCAAGGAGGAGGACGCTGTCCTCATCCGCCTCAAAGACCCAAAGAAAGATGAGTAATAAGTAAGAAACAGTTTGTCAGTCACAAGGTTAAAGAGAGACGGGCCTCCTTAGGACCCGCCTCGCACGCTGCAGGGCTGACTCCTGTGGATGCCCACCACACACAAGGCACAACCACTCCTAGCTTGGGGCCAGGTACACACCGCTGACGAGCACTCTCCATTTGTTGAAACAGAAACACAAGTATCTGAGCACAACTGACCAGGGATCAGGACACTCTAAGGTGGTTTCTTTACAGGGGCTAAGGCTTCATTTCAACTATAAGAAGAACCTCTTCCAACCTCTCCTGTGTGTCTAACTGGGTCAGATGATGGCGACATGGAAAGGGCTCAAGACGACATAAAAATGTAATAAGACAAGAATCTCTTAGAAAAGCAATTCTAGATGATTTAACGAGCCTCCAACGGCCCACTTGTACTTTAAAATCCCCAAAAGAAAAGCATTCAGGAGATTCAGAAGGTCTGTCCTTTTATCTGCTGGCCAGCAAACTAGTTTGTAGGCTAAAATGTGTTTGATTACTGGAGGATTAATGAAAAGCTTTCTCCTAATGCTGACTTTATGGTTTTCCACTTTTGGAAATTAATATCCATGAGAAACTACTAAGTTTCTAGGACTTTTCATCAAATAAATTGGTACATATCAATTTTTAAAATTATTTTTAAAAAGTCTAAATTACTAGGCAGCTTACATGGGCTGATTACTACTCATTGGTGAACAGGTCTAATTATTGTTAAACTGGTTAAAAAAAGACCAACGAGCCATTAAAAAGAATTTCCCCAAAGAAGGAGTACATGTTCTTTAAAGTATTCATGTATTAGTGAAATATGGCCCCAAGGTTTCTAGGAATGCTGACTGTTATACGTCAACTTACCTAGGTGAACTAAATTAATACATTTTCTAATGCAAATTATATAGTCTTAAACAGTTATCTTTCTGCTACCCTCTAATAAAGTTTTTGTTTTGTTTTGTTTGTTGAGACAAGGTCTTATTTTGTAGTTCACTGGCCCTGAGCTCACTATGTAGCCCAGGCAAAGCCTTGAACTCAGCAGTCCTCCTGCCTCTGCCTCCCGAGTGCTGGGATGACAGGCATGAGCCACCCCCGGCACTGTGGTGTGTGGTATTGATGGCTGGTGGGCGTGAGTCTCCACACCCAGCATTGTATGTGGTTACCAGGGATTGAACTCAGGACCTTGCACTTGCGAGGCAGGCGCCAGAACCACTGAGCTAACCCGCCGGCCCTCTTTTCCTACTTTTACTTGGCTCAAATTTGCTCAGCAGATCTTTCTTTTCCTGTCCCTAATAAAACTCTGCCACCATTAAAGAAAAATCATGTAATGAATGACTTTTCAAGGCACTTTAGAAAATTTAAGAGTCACTGGGAGCAAAATGGGTTAATGGGGAACATACAGTCACAGGAATGTAAGGGTAAAATGTTTAAGAAACATGCATGAGGTCTCATTCTGGTTTCTATAAAATCATAACATGCATGAACACCAGATGTCTCAGAAAGTCTAAATACACGGATGATCTCTTCTAGGTCACAAACTCTTTTAGCATCTAGGATATAGTTGCCAAATTAGAGGCTAATATAAAGTCAAACTATTTCATTTGTGAGCCAGGGCACACATATGAGAGTAATTTCTCATTCTAGTGTAAGAGATTATGTGGGAATGAGGAAAAAAACTATTGAACAGTAATATGATGTTAAAAATCAGACAAAAATAATTAAGCAAATAACTCATACTTAAGAACCACTTAGTGACTTTACATTAGACATCATTTGTGAGGCCAGGGATTTAGCTCAGTGGTTCTGGCACCTGCCTTGCAAGTGTAATGTCCAGAATTCAATCCCTGGTAACCACACACCATAGTGCCAGGCGTGGTGACTCATGCCCACCACTGATCAGTACCACACACACCACAATGCTGGGTGTGGTAGCTCATGCCTATAATCCCAGCACTCGGGAGGCAGAGGCAGGAGGATTGCTGAATGTGAGGCTTGCCTGGGCTACACAGTGAGCTCAGGGCCAGCCTGCACTACAAAGTGAGTCCCTGTCTCAAAAAAAAAAAAAAAATCATTTGTGAACTAAATTTAACTGAAAATGAAAGATTTGTGAAAATTCATAGTTATTTTAAAATGTTCATGAATAATTACTCAAAGTCTCCGACTAAACTCTACATTAGGGTAAAACAACTAGTAGTAGGGACAAAGATACACACCATGCGTTGGCCCCACACTGATCTACTACTATTGTAGGTACACAAGCCCACACCACTTTTTAAACATCTACTTTAAGTACATAATTACTGTATCTTTTACATGTAAGAAATTAAACCACAGGGCAAAAGTGACCATTGTTAACATTCTCTCACAAGAAAAAAATATACTTATAGATCAAACCAGAATTGGAACTTAATTCATAGGTGACATCATAAAAACCAACATTGTTTTCTCTTTATTATTGCTTTACTTATGACGGTACAAAGATTTAAGAAACACAAATAACTGCTCGACACTACTCAGTGACTTGGACTTACGTTTTCAGGTTCTACACCAATGTCTTCACAAAACTTCTCCATTCCTTCAGGACCCACAACATCCTCAGTACCTACAACGACATGTACTGTTATATAAATTAAATCTGACTGTGTACAGCATTACTACTGTCGTAGTTTTATACTGTCATCGCTAAGATTTAAGGCCATAATTCCTTTTGGAAGAAAGAAATCAAACACTAACTGAAAAATATTCTGGAATTTCGGTTACATCTTTAAAGGATTCTATCTATACAACCATTTAGAGGAGTTTACCACCATCTCCTCAACCTCTAGAATATTGTGCACATCATTTGTACGTAAAGATAAGGGAAAAAAAGGTAGGGGATCGAGAGATGAATGGAAGGGGGAGGGAGAAGCGGGAAAAGCTATGAAGATGCATTGTGTACATGTGTTAACTCCACCCAAGGAATGAAAACATGTACTACAAACGTGTACTAATGAAAAAAAGTGGTTAAAACTTCAAGACAAACAAAAATAAGATACAGCTACCTGAATTCAATTTCACCTTTAAAACCTCTGTTCTTGGGCCAGAGGGTTAGCTCAGTGGTTCCGGCGCCTGCCTCGCAAGCGCAAGGACCTGAGTTAGATCCCCGGTGACCACATACAATGCTGGACGTGGAGACACGCCCACCAACAATCAACACCGCATACCACAATGCTGGACGTGGTGGCTCACGCCTGTCATCCCAGCACTCGGGAGGCAGAGACAGGAGGATTGCTGAGTTCGCGGCGGCTTGCCTGGGCACCATAGTGAGCTCAGGGCCAGCCTGAACTACAACGCGAGACCCTGTCTCAAAAAGCAAAAAAAAAAAAA
>PVIC010039254.1:0-17237 GCA_004025085.1 Thryonomys swinderianus
CCGCGAACTCAGCAATCCTCCTGTCTCTGCCTCCCGAGTGCTGGGATTACAGGCGTGAGCCACCACGCCCAGCATTATATGTGGTAACCGGGGATCGAACTCAGGTCCTTGCGCTTGCAAGGCAGGCGCCGGAACCACTGAGCTAACCCTCCGGCCCCGCATTCAGCTCTTGCCTGGGAAGGAAGCTTCCCCCAAAGGCAAGGCTGGGGGTGAGCGCCCCCCATGGGGCTCCCGATATCACCGATGGGAGACAGGTACAGGGGAGGTGAAGAGGAAGAAGCAGTCACCAGTGTACCTTGCCAGCCCACAGGGCAGGAGCAGACAATCGGCTGGCCAGGGGCAGACTCACAGTGGCCCCCATGCTCACAAGGATTTGGGGTACACAAGGATATCACTTCACACTGACGGCCTGCAGGAGGGGGACATGAAGAGTGAGATCATCTTTTTTTGTTTCTCTTGCTTTGAGACAGGGTCTTACTGTTTTCCAGGCTGACCTTAAACCCACTGTAGAGCCCAGGCTGGCCTTGAACGCACAGGCATCCTCCTGCCTCAGCCTCCTGAGTGCTGGGTGTACAGCCATGTACCACCACACCCAGCAAAGTGAGTCTGTCCAGAGAAGAGTCCCTGCCTTGACAGCCACCTGCCTAGGGGAGCTCTTTCAAGTGCAAAAAAGAAATGTAAAAAGAGAGAGAAGCAGAGAAGAAGAAAACATAGAAGAGAGTAGAATCGAAGGGAAATGAGGAGAAGGATGTCAGGGAGACATGAGGAGGAGAAGAAGTGGGGATACCCACCCTGGACTCCAGGGGGACAGGTGCAGCGGAAGCCCGTTCTGTCGCTGATGCAGGTGCCGCCACCCTGGCACGGCTGGGACTCACAGGCATCTGGAGCCAGGCTCTGGCTGCAGCGAGGGCCACTCCAGCCGGGCTCACACACGCAGCGGAACCTGGCAGGGGAGGTGGTCAGGGGTGGCCGGTGGCCGGGGAGACAGCAAGGAGGTCGGGTGCCAGGGAGGGGCCTCACCCTCCAGGCGCATCGTGGCAAACGCCGTGACCGCACGGTGCATGGGCACAGGCGTGGCTCGGGGGCAGGCAGAGCGGAGGCAAGAAGCCAGGGGAGCAGAGGCAGCGGAAGCCGTTTTCCACATCCAAGCAGGAGCCTCCCTCGCCGCAAGGGCTGGATGCGCACTCGTTAATCTCCACGTTGCAGAGGGGCCCTGGGAAACACGACCGCAAGTTCATGCCAGGTGGTAGAGCCCACTGGGGAGGGCACCTGGTTCCAACATTTGGCACAGCATTTGGACAGTGGGCAGCAAGAATTTCTCTCTCCCCCCTACTCCCTCGCCCCCCCCCCCTTTTGAGACAGGGTCTTGTTTTGTAGCTCAGGCTGGCCCTGAGCTCACTATGTAGCCCAGGCAAGCCTCGAACTCAGCAATCCTCCTGCCTCTGCCTCCCGAGTGCTGGGATGACAGGCGTGAGCCACCACGCCCAGTACTGTTGTATGTGGATACCAGGGATCGAGCCAGGCACCTTGTGCTTGCTAGGCAGGCACTGAAACCACTGAGCCAACTCTCCGGCCCAGAACCTCCTTTTCTTATGAGGTTTCACACCAATTAGAACAGCCACCTGTTCAACTCAGCTCCACTGCCCCAATCACTTTCATTTCCCCCCGACTACAGATTATCCTAATATCACCCAGAGAGACACAACCTGGGCTTGAATCTGGGCAGCTTCACTTTTATACCAGGATAATCATGAGCCAGTCTGAGATCTGTGCCGTGCCAATGTGAATCCAGGGGCATGGTGTGGATGAGGTGGAAAAACTCCAATCACTGGAAGTGAGTGCATTCCCCTTCCCCTACCAGGACCCGTGTCTCTGGCTGCCATCAGCCCACCTGTGAAGCCAGGCTGGCAGACACAGTCATAGCGGTTGATGCCATCCCGACAGACTCCGAAGGTGCAAGGGCTGCTGGCACAATCGTCGATGTTAACCTCGCAGTTCACACCTGGGGGAAAGGAGAGAAAGGTCACCGCTGCCACACACCACTCCCAAGCCCCCTGTGCCCCCCAGGAAAGACAGTTCCTGAGCCAGGCCAGGCTCTGCCTCACCTGAGGTACCCGGAGGACAGCGGCACAGGTATTTGTCCACCAGATCTAGGCACTTTCCCCCGTGGCGGCAGGGCTGGCTGCGGCACTCGTCCACCTGGCTCTCGCAGCGTGTGCCCGTGTACCCAGGCGCACAGGCGCAGGTGAAGCTGGCGATGCCATCCACGCAGCGTCCGTGGTGGCATGGGTCCGGGGAGCAGTCGTCCACATTGTGCTCGCACAGGGGGCCCTCGAACCCTGCCAGACAGAGCCTCAGGCTCCGCCCGCTTGCCAGGGCCCGCCCCAACGAGGCCTCCACCCACTCCCATGTTAGCCCTGCCCATGGGTGGTGGCTCAATTCAGACTCCGCCCCCCCGTTTACCTCTAAGGGGACCGGCTCCAAGGCCCTCCCACAATTACATCCTCACTCAACGGTGGCCCCAAGTCTAGCCCTTACACTATCTGCCCGACCCTTGATTGGAGAAGCGCACAGTGAAGTACCTGGGGAAAGGCCGAGGGGGCTGAACCCGCACCCCATATTTACATATACCTGTACCTGGCCAGACCCGTTGACCCCACCCCTAGCATACCTCATTCTACTTACGTAAATTCCGCCCCAGCTGTCACTGGCCCTGAGGTTGGCTGTAGCCCCGCCTCCAGGACCTTCCCAAGCCTGTTATTGGCTCCCTGCTCCTCTAGCCCCGCCTCCAGTCTTCCGGGGCTGTTACTGGCTCCACGCTCACCCTCTGCACAGCGACACTCGTAGCCATCAGGTTGGTCCACGCACTTGGCGCCATTCTTGCAGGGCGTGCTGGCGCATTCGTCTACGTCAAGCTGACACGTCGACCCACTGAAGCCTGGGAAGGAAGGGATGGACGGATGCCCAACAAGTCACAGCAGTCCCCTGCATTTGTGTGTGGGCAATCTATGGTCTCCAATGCACTCCCGTTTCTTCATGACACGTGATTTCTTACAAGTCATCTCACGTGGCCTTACGGGTCCCCTGGGCCTGCACGGGCCACCTTGTCTGGGTTCCAGTCCCGGGATCCTCACCGGAGGGGCAGGTACAGCTGAAGCCGTTGACTCGGTCCTTACAGATGCCACCGTTGACACAGGGACTACTCTGACACTCGTCGATGTCCACCTCACAGTAAGTTCCCATGAAGCCTGGGTCGGGGAGGGGTCAAGAGAGGAGGGAAGTGGACTCTGCAGCGATCCTCCTGCCTCAGCCTCCCAGGTGCTAGGATTTACAGTCTTGATAATCCACCAAAATGCCCAGGCTGGGCTGGAACTTGCAGTCCTCCTACCTCAGCCAAAATGCTGGGGTTACAGGTGTGTGCCAGAGCACTGGCTTAGAATCTCCCTTTGGACCCAGTTCCCCACTATGGGCTTTCCTCCTCACACTCCCGGTCTGGGGACCCACCCACCCCACACCCACCTGCCATGCAGATGCAGGTAAACTGGCCGATGCGGTCAAGGCAAGTGGCCTGGTTGCGGCAGGGCCCCGACAGACACTCATTGACGTCGGTCTCACAGCGAGGTCCCGTGTAGCCACGACCGCACTGGCACAGGAAGGAACCCTGCGTGTTCACGCAACGACCCAGGTGCTCGCACGGGTTGGCACCTGCGGGATCGGGCACGGCAGGCATCGGCATGGCAGGTCTGAGGCCTGCTGCACTTTCTCCCCTCCTGCCCCAGGGGTGCCCCTCACCGATGGAGCACTCGTCCACATCTTGGTCACAAGCCCCGCCAGTGAAGCCAGCAGGGCAAGTGCAGATGGCCCGGCCATTCACCGGGTTGGTGTCGCAGATGGCATCCTCGTGACACGGATTGCTGACGCAGGCATCATCCAGGTGGCACAGAAGTCCTGAGGAAGGGCAGGCGGAGGTCAGGGGCTGACCCGCACCCCTGGTATTTGTGGGGGGAGGCTGGTACTGCTGGGGTTGAACCCGCATCTCTGACGTGCTAGGCATGACCGCTACCACGGAGCAGCACTCTCCAAACCTTGTTTCTGGTTTTGTTAACATGCAATGTGTTTAGTAGCATTTTAATCTATTTATTATGAAAATCTTCGTATGTGCAGGAAAGTTGATCATTCATATACCCCGGCCCAAATTCCATTCTTACTGAGATCTGTTCATCTTTTTACTGAGCCATTAAAAAAAAAAAAAAGGTGTAAGTATATTGTTCTAAGACCTACTGACACTCCTGATTCCCAAAGGGTCCGGCCTTGAAGCCTTTGCTCTTGGCTACCCTCTGCCAGCCACGCCCTTTTGGCATTTCCAACTCCTCCTACACAGTTTCTCTGACCTCTGCATTTCCAAAAGTCCTCGCTCTTTCTTGCCTAGACCTCCCGACTAGGCTCCCCATTCCAATGGTTTCTGCCCGTGACAGTGCCAACTTCCGCCCGGCCTCTCTCTGCCTTACTGCTCCAATCCAGCCTCCTGCAGACCTGCCCTCGGTCCTTCCCTGCTTCCCACCCTCCCTTAGTGCTGAGGATGGAACCCAGGGCCTGGCACATACTAAACACATGCTCTAGCCCTGCATTACACCCCACCCCCAGATCCAGGATCACCTTTTTTTTTTTTTTGGTCCTGGGAATTAAACTCAGGGCCACACACTTGCCAGGCAGGCACTGTGCCACCATTATGCTACATCCCTGGTCCCAGGGTCACCTTTCTTTTCTTTCTCCTTCCTCTGCCTCCCACCAGCACTGAAGATGGAATTCAAAGGTGCTCTATCATTGATCTACACCCCCAGCCCTTCTCTATTTTATTTTGGGGCTGGGTCTCACTAAGTGGCTCAGGCTGGAGTTAAATTTGCAACCCTCCTGCCTCAGCTTTCTCAGCAGCTGCGATGACAGGTATGCATACCTCCATGCCCAGCTCCCATTATAATCTTTCTTTTCTCTTTTCCTTTCTTTTTAATTTTTTTTTTCTCTCTTGAGACAGGGTCTCGCTTTGTAGTTCAGGCTAGCCCTGAGCTCACCATGTAGCCCAGGCAAGCCTCGAACTCACAGCAGTCCTCCTGCCTCAGCCTCCCGAGTGCTGGGATTACAGGCGTGAGCCACCACGTCCGGCTATTGATTCGCACATCAGAGCCTCTCTTCACCTACTCAAGAACCCTCCACGGTTCACTCACCCGTCTTGCCCATGGGGCAGGCGCAGTAGAAGGAGGCCACACGGTCGTGGCAGGTGGCGCCGTGGAAGCACACGGCCGTGGCACAGTCATCGATGTTCTGGCTGCAGCTCTCCCCGGTCCAGCCGTTGACACACACACAGCTGTGGCCTCCCAGAGTGTTGAAGCAGGTGCCGCCGTTGTGGCAGGCGTTGGGCTGCAGTTGACACTCGTCCACATCTTCCGTGCAGAACTGGCCTGTGGCCACAGAGGTCCCACCGAGTCCAGCCAGCTGGGGGCGACCTCGCCCACCCGGGGCCCGCCGCCCAGCTCCCTTCAGCCCCGGCACCCACCTGTCCACTCGGGGGGACACTGGCAGTTGTAGGTGTTGACACCGTCCACGCAGGTGCCCCCGTTGAGACACCGGTGTCCTGGACAGTCGTCCACGTTCACCTCGCAGTTGTGACCCTCAAAGCCTAGGACGGGACGAAGGGACGGGGCGGTCACTGCGGGGCTGGCCTCCTCGGCCCGGCGGACAGCGCCCCCCCGAGGACGGCCCGCTCACCAGGCAGACAGGCACAGTCGTAGGTGAGATCCCCGCTCTGTCTGCAGGTGCCCCCGTTGCGGCACGGCGAGGGAGCGCAGGGCGCTGCGGGCCCCTCACACAGGGGCCCCGCGTACCCGCCCGGGCACTGGCAGCGGAACGATCCAGGCGTGTTGAGGCAGGTGCCGCCGTGGCGGCAGAGCCCGGCCGCCCGGCACTCATCCACATCGCTTCGGCAGCTGCGGCCCTGGTAGCCGGGAGGGCAGGAGCAGACGAAGCGGCCATCGGAGCCCACGGAGCAGCGCGCACCGTGGGCACAGGGGCTGCTGAGGCAGGGGTCCGGCAGGGAGCAGTCCGGACCTGGAGGACGCACGAGACCGTGAGCACACGGGCGGCCACAGCTGTGCCACCTCGGCTCCCGTGCGGACGGCCTCCGCCCTCACCTCGGAAGCCACGGGGGCATCGGCAGGAGAAGCGGGCGGTGCCTGCAACCACCGAGCTCTGGCAGACTCCACGGCCAGCACAGGGCCCCGAGTGGCAGGGGTCTTCCAGCTGGCACCTCTCGCCTACCCAGCCTGGCGGACACCTGTGGGCGGGGAAGTATGGTGGGCCCCATCCAGGGCAGGGCAGCCTCAGACAGAGAGACAAACAGAACAGCGGGCGTGGTGGCTCACGCCTGTCATCCCAGCACTCGGGAGGCAGAGGCAGGAGGATTGCTGAGTTCAAGGCTTGCCTGGGCTACACAGTGAGCTCAGGGCCAGCCTGAACTACAAAGCGAGACCCTGTCTCAAAAAAAATAAAATAAAATAAAGACACACAAAACAGACAAGACACACCGAGCAGAAATCAGCAAACACGCTCATTGGTTCTTGTAACAAATATTCGCTAACTAGTAAAATAGAGCATCGAATACAGTAAAAGGGGTTCTTACCCTGCTGATCCTCAGCCAGGTCAGGCAAAGAGAACACAGAAAAGGGACAGATTAATACACAACAGGCCGCAGCAGGAGAGACGTGCCCAGGACTACGAACGCTGTGGTGAGTTCATCCCTGGCCCCAGAACAGCACGTGCAGGTCCCAGAACCTGTTACTATGGCCACCGTTAGAGAAAAGGCCAGGTGTGCTGGTGCTCACCTGTGATCTCAGTGCTTGGGAGGATAAAGCAGGAAGATCGTAAATTCTAGTGCAGCCTGGGCAATTTAGCAAGACTCTGTTTCCAAATAAAACAATAAAAAAGGGCCAGGGATGGAGGTTAGTGATAGGACGCTTGGCGGCAATGTGTGAGTTCCTGTGTTCAGTCCCCGGTAGGACGGGAGGGAGGAGAGGAGAGGGAAGGCGGAAAGGAGAGAAGGTCCTGTGCAGGCAAGCAGGCAGAGTGGGGTGGGCAGCTCCGGTCCCCAGAGGCTGGCAAGGGCGGTGGAGAATCATCCCACAGAACTGAAGGGGGCGTGGCTCTGCCGACACTTTCATTCCAGACTTGTAAGCTCCAAGAGTCCCAGAGGATATTTCTGTTGTTTTAAGCCACCCAGTTTGCGGTAATTGGGCATAGCGATCATAGGAAACTCCTGCACTGCCTAAGTGGGATGGAATGACGGAAAGGACAGAGAGGAGAGAGTTTTTCCAGTACTGGGAATTTGGGACCTTCTAACTGAGCTACATTCCCAGCCCTTTTTAAAAATATGTTTTATTTTGAGACAGGAGTTGAGTTGCCCAAGCTGGGTTCAAATTTGAGATCTGCCTGCCTCAGCCTCCCAACGTGCATGGATTACAGGTATGCAGCATCATGCCCACCTTAGCTATTACATTTTCACAGCATAATGAAGCTGAAATGGAACCAACGAGTTGTGTGGGGAAGGGCATCCCAGGCAGAGGGAACAGCAAATGAAGTCTCATACTACAGGGGACAAGCACCCAGCACACACACAGACAGACCCAGAAACTAGGGAGACCCACACAGCAGCCGGAGTACTAGCCTGGCAAAGAGACAAGCCGCAGCCTCGCCACCCCCAGATGTGGGCACCTCTCACTCACACAGGTTGCAGGAAGTCTCTGTAAATCCACAACCCCTTTCTCCTGAGCATACAGCCTTCCTCCCGGACAGGGTGCTGGAGGGTTAGGGTTACAGGGAGGTCTTTCAACACACAGCCTCCTTCCCGAGCTCACCAAGGCCGCCTGAGTGTGAGGGCAATGAGATCTGGGAAGGGGTGGGCTTTTAAGACTGGAGACTTCAGCCAGGAGAGGTTGCATCACAGCTGTCAACGCAGCACTGAAGAGGCTGAGGCAGGAGGATCACCAGTGTGGGCTACATACTGAGCTCAAGGCCAGAGCGACCTAGTGAGACCCTGTCTCTGTCTCTCTCTCTCTTTCTCTCCGTCTCTCTCTCTCTCTCTCTCTCTCACTCACACACACACACACACACACACACACACACACACACACACAGACTGGAACTTTCCGTGGGGCACAGGGAGGGGATGCGTGAAGGAGGGTCTTGCGAAAACCACAGGACGCTCCCCGCCGTCCCTCCCCGCCCCAGCCGGTCCCCTGCTGCCTCAGGCTTGTCCCACACGCCTGGATCCGACCTCCGGCAGGTGACTCAGTTCTTAGCGTCACTCACAATCCCCCGGGTACACTGGCCCCCAGCGAAACAAGTCGGGGCACAGCCGGGGAGGGGCGAGGGCGGCAGTTAGGAGGGGGCTCCTCCACCCCCGGCTGGGGCTCCGGCCGCAGGACGCCGGTGGCGACCACCACAGCGGAGTGGGAAGGGGCGCGCTGCCCGGGGAAGCTCGGTGTCCCCACCCCACCCCGCCGCACCCCACCCCTGCCGGGCTGCGGCCCACGCGGCCCCTCCCGGTGCCCCAGGCGGGTTCCCACGCTCTGCGCCCCGCGCCCCGCTGCCGACCGGTCGGGCCGGTTCCCGTTTCCAGCCCGGGCGCGCGCCCCGCCCCGCAGCCAGAGCTTTAGGGGAGGCAGAGGGGGGAGCGCGGGCTCGGAGACAGGGCCGACCGGGGCTCGGGAGCCGACACGCTGGGAGCAGACGTAGGGGTCTGTGGGCGGGAGCGGCAGCTGGAGGCACCCCTGAAAGGACTAGAGGGTTGGGGTCTCTGAAGGAGGTGGTTTGGGGCGCGTGGGGAGCGGCGCCCCTCCAGCCCCGCACGGAGATCGAGCCCGCTCCACTCCGGCGATCCGGGCTCCGGGCGGCCGCGCGCGCCGGTGATTCACCTGTCGGGGGGCGGGGCCGCCCCGGGCGCATCCACCTGTCGGCCCTGGTCCAGGCGCGCGGTGCACTGCGCACGCGCCCAGCCCCGAGAGGTTCCGGGGACTGCGCTCTGTCCCGCAGCCCCGACGCGGACCAGCCGCCCGCCCCCTAGCGTCAGGACCCCCAGCCAATCTCAGCACCTCCCGAAGCCAAGAGGGGATCCAGTCAGATCCCTCAGGGTCTGGTGACCCCAGGCCACACTGTCCAGCATCTCTAGTGTTGAAAAAATGAATGCACGACTGAACCAACGAGTGGCCCCGGATGAACTGTTCTTACCAATTATAATTTTAAAAGAACCAAACCTTTCTCCTATAACCTTAAGAGGCCTCCCCTTAGAGCACCTATTTCCTGTCTTTATCATTAGTTTTGAACAGTTATTGAGCACTTACTGTATGATAAACACATTTTACAAAGAGTCAGCTTTAATTTTAACATCAACCCCATAAAAGAAAAACTATTATTGCCCCATTTTGTCATTGTTTTCTTTTTTTTTTTTTTTTTTTTTGAGACAGGGTCTCGCTTTGTAGTTCAGGCTGGCTCTGAGCTCACTATGTAGTCCAGGCAAGCCTCAAACTCAGCAATCCTCCTGCCTCTGCCTCCCGAGTGCTGGGATGACAGGCGTGAGCCCCCACGCCCGGCACTGTGGTATGTGGTATTGATTGCTGGTGGGCATGAGTCACCACGCCCAGCATTGTATGTGGTTTCCAGGGATCGAACTCAGGACTTTGCGCTTGTGAGGCAGGCGCTGGAACCACTGAGCTAACCCTCAGGCCCTGTCATTGTTTTGAGAAAGGGCCTTTCTCTGTAGTTCAGGCTGGCCTTGAACTCAAAGCAGTCCTCCTGCTTCAGCTTCCTAAGTGCGGGGTAGGGTCCACCACCAAGTCTGGCTGATTATTGACCCATTTTTCAGGTGTAAAAATTGACCTCAGAGGGCCGGAGGGTTAGCTCAGTGGGTCCGGCGCCTGCCTCGCAAGCATAAGGTCCTGAGTTCCATCCCCGTTAACCACATACAATGCGGGGCGTGGAGATTCACACCCACCAGCAATCAATACCACATACCACAGTGCCGGGCGTGGTGGCTCACGCCTGTAATCCCAGCACTCGGGAGGCAGAGACAGGAGGATTGCTGAGTTCGAGGCTTGCCTGGGCTACATAGTGAGCTCAGAGCCAGCCTGAACTACAAAGCGAGACCCTATCTCAAAAAAAAAAAAAATTGACCTCAGAGGGCCAGAGATGTAGCTCAGTGGTTCCGGCACCCACCTAGCAAGCGCAACATCCTAAATTCAATCCTCAGTAACCACATACAACAATACCAGGCTCACACCCAACCAACAATCAGTACTTCATGCTACAGTGCTGGGCGTGGTGCCTTACACCTATAATCCCAGCCCTCGGGAGGCAGAGACAGGAGGATTGCTGTGAGTTCGAGGTTTGCCTGGGCTACATAGTGAGCTCAGAGCCAGCCTGAACTACAAATCGAGACCCTGTCTCCAAAAAAAAAAAATCAACCTCAGAAAGCCCAAGCTTTGCTCAAGGGACCCCAGAGCCCAGAATTCAAACTGAGTTGACTCCTTTGGTCAAAACTTCTCCAGCCCCTGCTCTGCTCAACCCCCAGCCCTCTGCCTTTTGTGTGTGTCATGAAACAACTGTTCGAGTTCCTTCAGTTACAAGCTAGAGGGAATGAGCTCTCCTCTTTCACAGATCCAGAGAGGGGAAGTGACTAATCCAAAATCACCCAGCAAGAAAATGGCACATAACCAGGTGCGGTGCCACAGGCCTGCAATCCCAGCACCTGGGAGGCTGAGCAGGAGGGTCACCACACCATCTGAGGCCAGGATCAGCTACACCGTGACTTCAAGCCCATCCTGAATCACATAACAAGACCCTGTCTCAAAAAAATAAAGAAAATGGTAGGCCAGGACTATTACAGGCCCTCTGTGCCCCCAGCCACTAAATCAAATAACTGCCTCCATCAAAGACCTTCACGTGTGTCCTTAGGAAACCAAGAATCCTATGAAACTGGAGTTATCGGGCCCATAAAAAATGGAAAAGCAGCCGGGTGTGGTGGTTCAGGCCTGTCATCCCAGCACTCGGGAGGCAGAGGCAGGAGGATGGCTGAATTCGAGGCTTGCCTGGGCTCTACAGTGAGCTCAGGGCCAGCCTGAACTACAAAGCGAGACCCTGCCTCCAAAAAAAAAAAAAAGAAAAGAAAAGAAAAGGAAAAGCAGACCAGGACTCATTCCTAGCCTGTCAGCACCGTGACGTGGGATTTGAACCCACACTAGAATGGCTCCCAGAGCCCCTGCTCACTCCCACGGGGGAAACCTGAGAGGCTGCCCAAGCCTCACACGTGTAAGACATGGCACACGGAAGCGAAGGAAGAGGACAGACTCCCCTCCCACGCAGGGCCCTCCGTTGGCGCTGGGCCAGGCACTCACAGGCAGGCAGCCTCCCGGGAGGGCAGCTGGGTGCAGCGACCTCCATTGGCGCACGGGCTCCCATCCAGGCAAGGGGGGCCTGTGTGGGGGTGAAGGAAGGTGGGGGTCAGCCAGGTGCCCAGGAACTGACCCACGGGCACGGACCCGCTCCCTCCTGCTGCCAGGCAACAGCTGCACTGAGCCGGGGGTGTCTCTGTGGGTGCACAGAGGCCCCTGTCCACAGTTCCCACGGCCCCCCGCCCCAGCCCCAGCTGTTGGGGCTGCAGCTGTCCCTGCCAGCTCAAGCCCTGGGAACCACAAGACAGGGGTGGGAAGGAGGAGGGGCTGACTTGTGCCAGATGTGGGGGCTCAGGAAGCTGCCAGAGCTAAGATGTGTACAAGGGGGGGTGCGGTCAGGAAGTGAGGGTGCCGCTGTGAAAGGGAGGTCTCGGGCTAAGGGAGGGGCAGCAAATCCTGGGGTTGTGGGTCCCCCTCCCCCGACACTGGGCAACCACTCCAGCTGAGCCTTGGCAGAGAGGCCAAGGCAGGTACCAGGAGTGCGTGACGGACAGCCAGTGTGCAGTGAGATGTGTCGAGCAGGCAGGGGTGGCCTTCGAGAAACAGATACTGCCTGTCCAGTGTCCCCATCCCTGAGGCCTGTGTCCCCCTTGGTGTGGCTTGGTCTAACTGTCCTACCAGACGGATGAAGGGTGTGGCAAAGCCTGAGCTAGTGGAAAATTGTGTGTGCAGGCAGGTATGGGGCCACTGTGTGCGTGTGTGAGTGCACACGCGTGCATGTGTGTGCATCATGGGGAGAAGGGGGAAAGAGCCAAGAGCAGAGAAAAACAGACCTAAAGAAACTAGAGCTGGGCACAGCAGTGCACGCCTGTAATTCCAGCGCTTGGGAAGATGAGGCAAGAGCATCACCATGAGTTTGAGGCCAGCCTGCACTACATAGAGACTCTGTCTCAAACAAAAACTTAAATTTAAAAAAACAGACACAGAAAGGAGCTAGAAAGGGACAGGGACAGAGAAAGAGACAGTGAAGAATGAGTGGAGGGCCTGTGGGGTTTGTGGATCTGAGAAACACGGGCCATGATGTGGGGTGGACCCCGTGAGCCAGGGATCTACGCATGGGCTAGTGTGTGGCCCCGCGAAGCAGCCTGGGCACAAACTTGGTGTGTCCTGTGCGGTTAAATGTGAATCTGCCTGGGCATGTCACTGCTGCCTGTGTGTGTCAACTGCACACCATGGCAGGAGTGTACAGATGTGTGTGCTGTATGAGCACAAGCTGCACCTTGAGTATGTGCAGTTTATCCATAGGTGTCCACCTGCGTGTGGCCTGTGCGCCGTGAGCGCGGAGGATGGCGTGTAGCATGGCCTAGCATGTGCCCAAGTGCTTCCGAGCGTGCGCAGGCAGCATGTGTGCCCGGCCTTGGACCAGTGATGTACCTGATGTGTGGTCTCCCCTGACTGTATGTGCGTGCATACTGTGTGAGGGCGGTGTGCCCCTGGGTGTGTCTAACAGGAGCCCAGTGTCCGTGCACGCCGGGCCTCTGAGCAGCGCACGTTTGCATCTCTGCGGTGTGTGACCCGAGCTGTGTTGACAACCCTGCGTCTAGCTCCTGCCGGGTCCTGCCCGTGGGTCCCCAGGCCTGGACCCGGAGCCCGCTCCCTGCGCGGGCCCACCCCACGAGCCGAGCTCCACAGCCACGCCCGGACCCCAGCCCCTCTCGCGCTGGTCAGGCCTCCCAGGGCTGGGGTGGGGGCGCCCCTTGCAGCCCCCGCTCAGGCCCCAGTGCGGGTCCTGCTTTGTCTGGCGAAGAAAGCGCGAGGCCGGTCGGGGGGAGGGGGTGTCTAGACGGCGCGGCCATTGTCCCGAGCGGGGGAGGGGAAAGACGAGGAGGAGGAGGAGGAGGAGGAGGAGGGTGGGGGGCAGGGACCCGGCAGTCTGAGGAGGGGGCGCCGCGGCCTAAGAAGGGCCCCGCGCTCGCTCGCCCTTTGCCCACCCGCGCAGAGGCAGGTCCGGTGGCCGCAGGGTCCAGGTGGCCGGAGGGAGCGGACGCGGGGGTGGGGGTGCCGCTCGGCTCCGCTCCGGTCCGCGCGCTCCGGCGCCGGGTCTTGCGCCGCGCCGGCCTGGGAAGTTTTCTGAGCTCCAGAACTTCGCGCCCCTCCCCGCCCCCCGCCCGGCCCGGCTGCCAGGGGTCGGGGCGCGGGGGGCTTTTGTGCTAGGGGTCCTCGGTCTGGGGGGGATCCCTAGGTTCCCATCAGGGTTCCACTACGACCCCAAGCAGGTGTGGGATGGAGATGCGTCCTCTCCCACATCTTGAGTCCCCGAAACCCGCACCTCAAGGCCCCAGCCTGGGACCCCTGGGTCCTCTTCATCTCCAGCCTCAATGGCTAGGAGGTCTCTGCTCCAGAAGACCCTGCGCCCCTGCGCCCCCAAGAAGGGGTCCCGCGCCTCCTGGGACTAACACCCAGTCCCTAGCTCCTGCACCCTCATGGCCTCAGGTTCCCGGATCTCAGGACCCCTGCCCAGAATTAGGAGTTCTGCTCCCCTCCCCCCACCGCCTCCCCCGGCCCTCACCTGCAGCCCCCAGCCCCGCGAGCAGCGGAGGCAGCAGCAGCAGCAGCAGCCGAGGCAGCGCCCCCTTGGGTAGCGGCGGCGGTGGCGGCGACATCGAGTGGCCGCGGCGGCCCCGGGCCCCCGGCCCCATGGCGCCGGCCGCGACCCTCCCTCCTCCTCCTGTTCCTCCTCCTCCCACTCCTCCTCCACCTCCTCCCGGCTCCGGGCGCGTCCCGGCCCAGGCTCCGAGCCGCTGACTGCGCCCGAGTGAGGACGGCCGCCCCGCCCCCAGCCCAGCCGCTCGCCCCGCCCCGCCCCGCCCCGCCCCGCGCACTGCCTCGCGGGGTCCCTCCCCACCCGCCACCCGCGGAACCTGTGAACCGCAGGCCGGACCCGGGACAGGCGGCCTAGCTCGGGGTCACCCCGAGATGCATATAGGCGGGGAAACCAGGGCAAACCCCCAGTAACCCTCCAGACTGAGTTGCTGAGAGGTTCCTCACTGCAGAGCCACAGCAGGGCACGAGGGTGAGGGCTATCTAGGATGCCAGGTATGGTGGCGCACGTCTGTCATCCCACCACTCAGGAGGCTGAGGCAGGAAACTCGCTACGAGTTGAGGCCAACGTGGGCTACGTAGTGAGTTCGATACCACCCTGAACTATATCAAAACTCTCTAAACCCGAGAGACAGACAGACAGACACCGAGAAACAGAGAAGGAAGGAAGGAGAGAGAACAGAACCAAGACAGGCAGAGACAGACTCCGTGGAGACCCTAAAATTGGAAACAAACCTGAAACTCACGCTCAGCCAGGCTGTGAGCAGCCTCAGCCCGCGGCGTGCGCCCCGCGCCCTCAGCCCTCCGGACACCGCCCTTTTCGCCTCCCCGGCGTATTTGTAGCGAGGCCACGGCAGCCCCACCCAGCTCCCTGCGCAGGTTGGCCGTGTAGTTCCCTTATACTCAACGGCTTTCCGAAACCCACCTTCCTGCGAAGGCTCACACGGCCCTCGTGGTCTCAACAGTGAGAATGGGAATCCTCAAAGGTCCCAAACCCGGCCCAGAGGGTCCCCCAAGTGGGCAGGAGGGGGAGGGGAGCCAAAGCAGACCTGCGCGGAGAAGAGGGGTTAGGGCTGGGCCGGAAGAAACAAGCTGGAAAGGGGCTGGGGAGGGACGCAGCTGGAAGACTTCTTGGTCTGTTCGTCCCTGGACTTCACGAGTAGGGCTGAGCACACTCTGACCTGAGGAAGAGATGCCTCAGTTTCCTGTGGGGAGCTTCTCAGAGGACCATCCAGGGCTTATGACCGAAGGGTGAGCTGGAGGCAAACACACACCTGGAGTCCCAGCTCGCAGGAGCCTGGGGCAGGAGGCTCACTGAGAGTTCCAGGTCAGTCTGGGCTAGAGAGTGAGACTTTGTTTCTAAATAAATGAATGAATAGGGCCAGAGAGTTAGCTCAGTGGTTCCCGTGCCTACCTAGCAAGCGCAAGGTCCCTGTCAATATGGTAACCCCATACAACAATACAGCAATCAGTACCACATACTACAATGGTGGTCGTGGTGACTCATGCCTGGAATCCCAGCACTTGGGAGGCAGAGGCAGGAGGATTGCTGAGTTCCAGGCTTGCTTGGGCTACATAGTGAGCTCAGGGCCAGCCTGAACCACAAAGCAAGACCCTGTCTCAAAAACAAACAAACAAACAAATATAAATGGATTAGCTGGAGCGGAGGGGGCAGGTCTGTACCTCCTTTGGGCACAGACCTCCCCAATCCCCAGTGTGTAGCTCTCTTATGCGACTCTTTGTCTTTTTCTCTATCCCTCTTCCCCACCGCACACTTGTGGCCTGGCGTCCTTCAAACCCAGGTTCCAATCTCAGCTCTTTCCGGTGTGCTGGTGCACACCAGTGATGCCAGCATTCAGGAGACTAAGATAGGAGAATGTGAGTGTGAGGCCAGCCTGGCTTGCTACATAGGGAGACTCTGTCTGGGTTGGAGCTGTATCTCAAAGGTGCTCAACCTGAACTTAGTCACAAGAAACCATCCAACGTTGTCCTCAGAAAGAACTGACCTCACCTCTCCAAAAATGTCTGTGTTGCCAGGCGTGGTGGTACATGTCTGTAATCCCAGCAATCAGGAGGCAGAGGCAGGAGGATCACCATGAGTTCAAGGCCATCTGACCTACATAATGAGGCCCTTCTCGAAAGAAAAGAAAGAAAGAAAGAAAGAAAGAAAGAAAGAAAGAAAGAAAGAAAGAAAGAAAGAAAGAAAGAAAGAAAGAAGGAAAGAAAGAAAGAAAGAAAGAAAGAAAGAAAGAAAGAAAGAAAGAAAGAAAGAAAGGAAGGAAGGAAGAAGGAAAGAAAGAGGAAGAAAGGAAGAAAGAAGGAAAGAAGAGAAGAGAAGAGAAAAGAAAAGGCAAATCTCTATGTTATGAAAGAAAGAAAGAGGAACTAATTTGATTGAAGGAGACCAGGAGATGTGATAATTAGATACAGTGTATGATTCAAGGGCCAATCATGGATCAGCAAAAAGCACAGCAGAAAGGGGGCAGCACTACACTGGGTAATTACTGGGGTGTATTAGTGCAAGAAAATAAACTCAGAAAACATGCAAAGAAGTAGTTGGGGGCAAAGGAACATCATGCTTGCCCTCAAATGAACCAACTGGATGTGGTGGCACACACCTGTCATCCCAGCACTCAGGAGGCTGAGACAGGAGAATACCACAAATTCAAGACCAGCTAGGCTACATAGTGAGTTCAAGACCAGCTTGGGCTACATAGTGAGACCATACCTCAAAAAAGAACCAAACGGGGCCGGAGGGTTAGCTCAGTGGTTCCGGCGCCTGCCTCACAAGCACAAGGTCCTGAGGTCAATCCCCGGTAACCACATACAATGCTGGGCGTGGAGACTCATGCCCATCAGCAATCAATACCACATACTGGGGCCAGAGGGTTAGCTCAGTGGTTCCAGCACCTGCCTCAAAAGCGCAAGGTCCTGAGTTCGATCCCCAGTAACCACATATAATGTTGGGCGTGGAGACACGCCCACCAACAATCAACACCGTATACCACAATGCTGGGCGTGCTGGCTCACGCCTGTAATCCCAGCACTCGGGAGGCAGAGACAGGAGGATTGCTGAGTTCGCGGTGGCTTGCCTGGGCACCATAGTGAGCTCAGGGCCAGTCTGAACTACAAAGCGAGACCTTGCCGAGAGAGAGAGAGAGAGAGAGAGAGAGAGAGAGAGAGAGAGAGAGAGAGAGAGAG
>PVIC010039255.1:0-17221 GCA_004025085.1 Thryonomys swinderianus
AAAAAAAAAAAAAAAAAACTTGGATAAAATTTAATCGTTTTGGATATAAAACAAACAATGCTCTACAAGTGTCTGTGAACTATTCTAAAAGCTATTTTTAATGTAAACCATCTAACTTTATTTAAATCAAGATGTGATTAAAATAGAAGTAAAATATTTTTAGTAAATTCAGAATTTTATACAGTTCAAACTCTCTAGGTTACTTAAATGCCTAAGGCTTTGTCAAGTTACTACTATAAATCTATAGCCTATTATTAAAATGTCTCTCACTTCAGTATCTCCTCACAATTTCTAACATTCTTGAACTTAACAAATCACTCCATATTTTTCCAATGTACTCATTATACATCATTCATTTATTTTCTTTTTCCTTTCTTTGGTACCAGGGATTGAACTCAGGACCTTGTGGTTACAAGGCAAGCAGAGTGCTACTGAGCTAATTCCCTGGGCCCATCATTCATTTCTTATTTCAATGAAATTTGGCTTTCTAAGCAGTTCTGTAACACAGAGGCCAATTTTCTACCTATTCCACCTCCAGTATTCTACCTATCTTGGTAATACAAAAATATTTTTTCTTCTTTTGCAATGATGCTTTCCAAATCCATTATTCATAACATCCAGGTTTACCACCTTTAACTCATGCTATGACAACTAGTCAAAGCTTATTTTTAATACTCAGATTATTGTATATCCAATATATATAGCCCTCAATATATTTTTACATTATCAATACCCTCCAGTCTTTAATCTTTTATTAATGTGCTTAATAATTAAAATATTTTCTTCTACCATCAGTCACACTTTGTCAAAAATTTAGTCAATACCAATTAGCTATTGAATTTTCAATATAAAATATTAAGCACAGCATCAAGAGAAAACATTGGATACTATTAATTCACTGGTAATAACCACAGGACCCTCAACATTATCTCAGTATATTCAGTTTTCCCCTTGCTCCTTCTTAGTCTTTTGAAGGTCCCTCTTCCTTAAATACTGGCATTCCTCATTATTCTTTCTCACACAAATGACTCAACAGTCTATGTTATCTTTCTCTTTACAATAGTTTAAAAAACTAAGTACTGCAAGTCTCTCAAATCTAGACTTTCAAACAAGGTAATTTTCCTAAATCTGAATATATTTCCAATTACATTCTAGATCTCTCCAAATGGAAGACATACAGCCATATCCAGGTTATCTCGTCCTTTAGAAAAATTGCTAGTATTGCCACATAATTTTTTTTCTAAATTGCTGTCTTATCTCAGTGAACTGCATTAAAATGGATTACTGAATTTTCTAAGCTTGTAGTTTTGGATGAATTTTTATTCTCTCTTTTAATTTCCACATCCACTCAATAATGAGTTATTGATTTTACTTTTTTTTTTTTTGCTTTTTGGAGACAGGGTCTCACTTTGTAGTTCAGGCTGGCCCTGAGCTCACTATGGTGCCCAGGCAAGCCGCTGCGAACTCAGCAATCCTCCTGTCTCTGCCTCCCGAGTGCTGCGATTACAGGCGTGAGCCACCACGTCCAGCATTGTATTGATTTTACTTTTAAAATTTCTTATAATTGTTAAACTATTAATTTATTTCCCTAACTCAGACTGTCATTTGTAACCCATAAATGTACTATAGTAATTACCAAACTATTCTCCAAACCTTCACTTTTGTCTTCTTTTGATCTATTTTTTATGATTTCGAAAATCCAAAGGTAATACATGTATCTGTACAGTAGCTCATTAAACTTATTAAACAGTACATGCTACAAAAACTTAATAAAGTAGGTACTATTCACTAACTGTTTTTAAAGATGGTGCACTATCATACTTTGTCTTACCACACTCCCAAGATACAATAGGTCCTTAATTAATGTTAAACATACAATTGATAAAAATTCCCCTTTAGGATACTTACAAGAACCAGATTTACCTTCTTGACTAAAAGAGCAACTTCCAAAAGAAAAACAGAATGACAAAAATTTATTAAAGAAATAGTTTTCAGGAAACAGAACATCAAAAGTTGGATGTTCAATGATTCTACAAGTGTGCCTTCAAATGCCCATATACCACTGTTTTGAGGTAATTTACAGATGTAAGCACAAGAAGAGGAACCCAGAATATCAGGAAACTCCCTGAATTGAGAAGATAGTGCTGAACATCTAAAGAGATAAAGTCAGTTGAGTTTACATAAATACTAGAGAGAATTACAAAGAGAGGAACTAAAAATTTATAATACCATATCATATATTAGAAAAGAAATATTCTAGTCAATAATCTGAGCCACCATCTAAAGAAACTGAAGAGTAAAATAGTCCTAAAATAAATAAAAATGAAATCAGAAATCAGTGAAAGACAGAAAATAGAGAAAACATCAAATTCAAAAGCAAGTTTTTTAAGACCAATAAAATGGATAAACTTCTAACCAGAGTAAAAAGGCATAATAATATTAATAATAAGGGAGGAGATAGCATTACAGATAAGAATGACTAAGAGGGTTTGGAAGAATAATTTTATGCCACTAAATTCTAGAACCTAAATGAACAAAAATTCTTGATAACAACTAGCAAGACAAATCAAAAAATTGAATAAAGATCCTAATTTATTATAGAAATGGAAACTATAGTTTAAAAAGCTCCATAAGTAAACTCCATCCCTAGATGGCTTTATTGGTGAATTCTAACTTAATATTTAAGGAAGAATACAACTGTACATAAACTGCTACACTCTAACAAATGGCATACTTTACATACACAAAATTTATTATATGTGAATTACTTCTTAAAGTTTCTTCAAAAACGTTCACTTGAAATGGAAGGCAGGGAGAAGAGACACAACAGCCAGGGAACAAGTTTCATTTATTTATGTGCAAATGGACACACCCTGAGGACACATTAATAAGTGAAATAAATAGATCACAGATATGTAAATACTGTATCTTTTCTCTGGTATGAGAACCTGTAGATGCAAATGAGTTCTAGAATGTATGATAGATTTTGTGAAATAAATATTCAAAGAGAATGTGGTAGGGGAAAGAGTAAGTATGATTTGGAAAGAAAAAGAAAGAATATGTATATGGGGTGAGGGGTTGTGGGGTGGGTAGGGACATGAGTAAAAATGAGAATTAACTCATGTCATACACTGGTACAAATTCTCCAGTGTTTAGTGTGATTGTGAGCTGTATATAAAATGTACCAATAAAGAATTCAATTTAAAAAAGAGATTGTATTCCATTGTTTATTTGTTTAGAGAGTCAGGTCCACAACACAAAACTGATAATTTGGGTGTGATTATGTTTACAAAGTGAACAAACTACAGTCCATTTCTTCTATGCTTAAAATTTATAAAGAACTGTCAAAGTGTAGAAATATATAAACAAAAAGCACAAATATACTTCCTCAGCAAAAAGGTTATTTCCTTTAATTACCTATGAAGCAGTTCTCAAATATTTTCTAGTTTTTAAAAACTAAGACTACAACTGATCTTGCTAAAAAAAAAAATTACATTTGGGAGAATCACAAAACCAATGGTTAAAATAAAATTCCATTTTAAAGGAATACTCAAGATACTGAAGCCTTCAATGTAAAAATTAAGAAGATTGCATTTTAGACACAGAGACTTGTGAAAAGCTTACCTGTAAAGTCTCATTTCACTCAGCTTTATTGTTATCAGGTCAATAACAGGCGGAGGATTGCTCTGGCTCTCTGTAACCATAATGAACTTATTTGTCATTGTAATTAATCCAAAGTCAGCTACAAAAATATTTGCTGAATCTGGAGACTGAGGGATGACCACAACTGGAGCTTTGATTTTTACATCCAGTGCCAATCTTGAACTCCTTTGTGCCAGTTCTTTTACACCAGTAGCAGCCATTTCTGCTGCCTGAACAGTTGCTTCAGCCAAGGCTTCTTTAGCTGCTTGAAAATGATCGATAAAAGCCTATAAAGATGAGAGAATTATATTCTTAATGTTATCACTAATGAGCTTATTAAATATATAATAATTATATTGTTTATAATTTTACTTCTAGGCCTTTAAAGTTTGTGCTGAGAAATCTGCATAAGTTCTAATGTATTTTCCTTTGTGCTTTTCTCTAACAGCTTTTAAAAATCTGTTCTTGTGTTGCACTTCAAGGATTTAGACTATGATGTGTCACAACAAGGTAATAATTAATAATTTTACTTCCATAAGAAAAACTGTACTTGGTAAAACCAAACCAAGCTTTATCCAAGATACGATTATCTACACTAAATTTCAGCTGGAAAAATTAAATATGTGAAGATATTGATAGAATTAAAAACCTAGTTCCTGAAACAAAGCAAAAAAAGCACAGTGGAATGTTTATTTACCTTCTTACTGAACTTGACCTAACAACTACACAATTTTATCCATCAAAACTTCGATAGTTTATCTGTATTTGTAAAATTTAAAAATAAACAATAAAATGCTTTTTTAAAGTGTTCAAATAAATTTTGTAATTTCTTTTAGGTAGAAATACTTCAGTGACATATTTTATATGTATTTTATACATAGATTTATACTTAATTTTTATATTCAGAGGAAAAGCAACACTTTATTTTTAGTAATGTTTAATTATAAGGCTATCGTAAGAGGTTTTAGTAACATTTTTGACTAATAAAAATACATTAAATAAAGATGACTTACCTATCATTACTGTTCTTTTTACAAAGATTTTATGGTTACAGAAAAACGGCCTGGCAATAGCAACTTAAAATACCACAAAGCAAAATCAACTCAAAATTCTTAATTAACACAAAATGGTTCCATATCTCCAAAAATAGCCATATAAATACATGAGTTCCCTCCTTCTTATAAGTACTGCTATTCTTGACCTATTTACTCAAATCTTTAGATTTAATTATCTTCTTTAGCATCAAGACAGGGAATGGATTTTAAAAGAAGGCTGATTTTTCATAGAGATAGTAATAATATTCAGGAGAATCACCTCACACCAATATTAGCTTACACTAATGGTAAAACCTGGGGGGAAAAACTATGACAGCAAAACTAAGAACTAATAAGCCTCAGTGTTAAATTAGATAAGTGTTGGGAACTGCGGAAGACTTACTTGGACTTAGGAATTGCTTGGATTTACCAATGTTGGCCCTGCCCTGTGGGATCAACTACTGGGATTATTGCAGACATCTGCCCCGCCCTGCAGAACTTTAAACAAGGATTTACTCACTAGGATTACTGGTCTTAAGACTTATTAAGATTTAAGCATGTCTGCCCTGCCTTACGGAATCTTCAACTACTGGGGATTATTGTGAACCACCCTGTTGTCCATGCTAGGATTTTGGCTGTGAAGGCTTGGTACCAAATAAAGGTGCAGCAAGCTTGAGGCATTGGCCCTTTCTGCTTGTGCAGTATTTGGCCTTTTGCTTCCACTGCTCAGAGTAGCAAAAGTCAAGCCCAGGCTCAGCTTTTTTTTCAAGATTCCGATTTTGTTGGTTGTTAATCCTTTGCTGTAGAACTCATGGGGAACTGGAGCTTGCCAAAAGGGTTCTAGCTGTGTCCTCTTACCCTATCTCCCACAGATAAGGATTAAATTTAACTGCTTAAAGTGTCCAATATACACAAAACTATAATGCAAAGGAAAACTAAAGCTAATTTCAATTGTGTTTAGTAGTTTTAAATTAGAATTATAAGGCAACACAAAGATTTAAACCAATGGTAAAGTCGACTTTAATATTTATCATGATATATAATACATGTATTAATACAGTAATATATTTTAATTAACTAGAATAGTCCCATGTAAAAATGATGCTATATTAATATGGCCCTGAATATTTTTGTTATATAAATAAGATACTAAAGGTTTTGGTATGATAAAGGATATTCAGAAAATTATTTAAAAATTAAAGTCATACAACAAAGTCTCATTATTCTGTCTGAATATACAGCAATTTCCAACTAGTGCAAAAGAATTAAAGATAAAGTATTAAATACTTACCAATATAGAATATAGAAATTTTGTGACAAAAACTACTTCAATGCAACCAACAGTTAAATTAACCTGAAGATCTACCACGTTCATATCTGTGTACGCAGAACCAGCAGTTGCATTCGTGTAAGAAATCATTTTTAAGCTGAAAACTTCTTTTCCAGTGATATAAACAGCCTTAATGATAGAAAATACCAATTATTACAATCCATTCTTGAAGTAGTGTGCTTTCGGGTCGAAAGTAAACCAAGAAGTGCTGGGCATGATGGCTCATGCCTGTAATCCCAGCACTTGGGAGGCAGAGGCAGGAGGATTGCTGAGTTCAAGGCTTGCCTGGGCTACATAGTGAGCTCAGAGCCAACCTGAACTACAAAGCAAGACCCTGTCTCAAAAAAATAAATAAATAAAAGTAATAAAGTAAACACACACATTTGGAAAGTCTTCCAAGTAGTCAAGCCAGTACAAAGGAGGACAAATAAGAAACAATTCTACCTGCATTATTAGAATCTACAGATTAAATTTTCTCATTTTTTCAAATTACTAGGGGCAGATCCCTGTCAGCTTCAAGAAATTAAGTTTGACATGGCATTTTTAAAATGGAGAACCAAAAATATAAGCAAACAGAATTTTAAAAATTTATATTATACTGAGAATCATAATATAAATATATTTCTTCATTCACTTTCAAAACTTAGAATGAATCCAATGTTCATTCATAATACAACCCCTGAAGAAAACAGGTGTAGAATGGCCTTATCTCAAGCTGATAAAAACTATTTATGACAAACTCTTGCCAACATCATATTAAGTGGGGAAAAACTGAGTGTTTTCCCATTAAAATCATAAACAAGGATTTTAAAAGTTCACTTATAGCAACCACATAAGCTTAACTATCACATGGTTTCTCTTATATGAAAAATCTAAAGTACAAATGAATTAAAGAGCAAAATTTTTGAGAAGGGGACCAAGAGATGGAGAGAGGGAGTAAGGGAAGGGAAAGGAAGAGTAAAAAGAACAAAGATGTGTTATATACATGTACCAATTCCAGGTGGCAAATGTAATCATTATGTACTATGAACATGTACACTTTTATTAGTAAAATTTAAATTAAAAAGAAAACACACAGGAAGACTAGCCTTTCTCCTTTTTCCTGTAGATAGACTTGGGCTATTCTTTTACTAGTAAGGGGACTCTTTTTTTTTTTAACCTGTAAAGGCCACCTCTTTTTACCTTTAAAATGGGCCTTTCTCTATGGATGGTTACACTTGTATTACTTGTGATGGGTATTACCTATGAATGGGCCATCACTCTTCCTTTTCAGAAAGAGCTGTAACCTGTAACTTGTAAATTGTTACCTTTCTATACATTTCAAAGTTCTACAGATTTCTGACCCCCAAATCCCCATAAATGTACTCAGCTCAAGGCCACATCTCTTTTTTTGAGAGCTAGCACTCTGTTTCTGTGAATATTTTAAATATTTCATCTAAAAAATCTTGTTATGTTTCTTGTTGATGACTCCTGAAAATTATTTTTCTCTGATGGATGACAATGAATATGCAGGCTGGCCCTGGATGGACTGGGTAGGGTTCCCCATCTCTGCTTTGGAACCTAAAGGTGTTGGAAGTTACCCAACTGTGTGTGTGTGTGTGTGTGTGTGTGTGTGTAAACTCAGAACTCAGCACTAATAGTGTAAAATAGGGTAAATTTTATGACAGGTAAATTAAAGCTCAATAAAGGTGACCTTAGAAAGTAAAATACAAAACAAAAACTCAAAACTATGCAAAGGTTACTAATATCCCTACAACCTCCCAAATATGTCAAGAACATTCCTACCGCAAGACCTTTATAGTTGCTATTTCTTTCATATGTTCTTTCCACAAGGCTTGAATCTATAATTCATTCAGATTACAGTACTTTCAAATGTTTCTTCTTCAAAAAGGTATTTTTTGATAATCCTAAAACTATCCTTATGCATCATATCATCCAAATGTTTCACAGCTAGTATTTTCACAAGCACTCATCATTCCCAACTACTGTTTTATGTTACTGTCATTATTTATTCAATGAGAGGAGCTTTGTGCTTTTTCTTGACTGTAACAGTCAAAAATCTATTTTTGTCTTAAACATCTTTGGCTGGTCACACAAGTAGGACTGTTCATCTCTGGGCTTAACTATAGTGATTTGCTCAAAATACAGTTTAAAGCAGAGAGGTGAGTCCTGGGAGACCTAACAGGTACAGGTAAGAAAATATAAAACAGGGCCGGAGGGTTAGCTCAGTGGTTCCGGCGCCTGCCTCGCAAGCGCAAGGACCTGAGTTCAATCCCCGGTAACCACATATAATGCTGGGCGTGGAGACACGCCCACCAACAATCAACACCGCATACCACAATGCCGGCCTGGTGGCTCACGCCTGTAATTCCAGCACTCAGAAGGCAGAGACAAGAGGATTGCTGAGTTCGTGGCGGCTTGCCTGGGCACCACAGTGAGCTCAGGGCCAGCCTGAACTACAAAGCGAGACCCTGTCTCCAAAAAGCAAAAAAAAAAAAAAAAGAAAGAAAATATAAAATACAATAGTACAAATGGGTACTTTAAGTAAAACCTTGTAAACATAGTGCTGAGTCCTCCACATCCTTCAATCAACTGACTCTGAATATCTAGTGTATTGGCTTGTTTTTTCTGATAGTACTTTTTTACAAAGCAAAAAGACCATCCTAAGAGGAAAAAAGCTTCGTATACTTTGAATTTGTGAGGCTGTATATGTACTTGTCCGCAGTCTTACCCAGAAGAAACTTTCAACTAGATCTAAAGATTTAGACAGAGTAACAAATAACAAAGTCTTTAGAAGAGCAAAATAAAATGTCATCAGATTTATTAACACTAGGTCATAAGACATGAAGTGACTTGTTTAAAACTATCTAATAAAGAAAATCCATGCCAAAGATTTAAAATTCAGTCAAAATGCGCCTAAAATAAAAATTTCAGGGCCAAGGTGGGAGGGTTAGCTCAGTGGTTCCAGTGCCTGCCTTGCAAGCGCAAGGTCCTGAGTTCGATCCCGGTAACCACATACAATGCTGGGCGTGGTGACTCACGCCCACCAGCCATCAATACCACATACCCCAGTGCTGGGCGTGGTGGCTTACGCCTGTAATCCCAGCACTCGGGAGGCAGAGGGAGGAGGATTGCTGAGTTCGAGGCTTGCCTAGGCTACATAGTGAGCTCAGAGCTAGCTTGAACTGCAAAGTGAGACCCTGTCTAAAAAAAAAAAAAATTCAGGGCCAGGGATTTAGTGCAGTGGTTCCAGTGCCAGCCTAATAAGCACAAGGTCCCTGGTTCAATCCCCCATAACCACATACAACAATATCAGGCCTGGGGACTCACACCCACCAGCAATCAACACTACATACCACAAGGCCGGGGGTGGTGGTTCATGTCTGTAATCCCAGAAATCAGGAGGCAAAGGCAGAAGGACTGCTGAGTTTGAGGCTTGCCTGAGCTACATAGTGAGCTCAGGGCCACCCTGAACTACAAAGTGAGACCTGTCTCAAAAAAAAAAAAAAAAAAAAAAAAAAAAAAAAAAAAAAAAAAAAAAAAAAAAAAAAAAAAAAAAAAAAAAAAAAAAAAAAAAAAAAAAAAAAAAAAGGCAACATAGGAATTATATATAAAGGCTTCAGTTCTTAAATCATTTAAAAACCATTTCTAAAAAAAGTGTATTTCCTTTTACCTACTCTAAATATACATTTAAAAAAATAAAAGATAAATGATGACTAAAAGAGTCAAAGTACAATAAGCCTTAAAATCTTAAATAAGAAGTAATGGTGGCAAATTAATGAAGCATACCGATTTATCTTTAGGTAGTCATCCTTTTACAGGAACGCTCAAAAACTCATTCTGACTAATCTAGGGGCCTCTTACTAATGAAAACATCTTTCCATGTATCATTAAAAAGCAGAAACTAAACTGCAAAACAATGAAGGTAGTAATTGTAACAGTAATGAGCCTGCAATGAATGGCAGTGTTGGAAGACAAATGTAAACATGGGTTATGTCTTGGCTTTTATGAAAACAGAATCAAGATGTGGCTGATCTTATAGTGTCTTTCTCTCTTTTGAGGACAAAACTTTCTGACAGATGGGCAACAAGTATCAGTTCAACTTTTGGTATAGAAGGATTAAACATCAGGCTAAAGCAGTTATGTACTTACTAACTTTCTGACAAGGCACCACACTAGGTATTGTAATCCTACCAGAAGTGGCTAGATTATTTCTTCCTCCATAAAAAAACCTGTTTCATGTAGTTAGTCTCTTTTTGCCAGTACTCTTATAGCCATAGTTCTCCCACTAGCATGCTGCATTTGGAGGGGAAAAAGAACTTGAACTCTAAGAACTGGCCACTTCAGTAGTGTTCTTCAGAGATGAGCTCAAGATACACTTAAGTATCAGAGTTTGGAGGTCTATGAAGCTTTAAAACAAACTCCAGTAGCAGAGAGAGTACTACATGTAAAGTTAAATGGATTGTTTTACTTTAAGAATAAGCAAGTAGGCCATTAAATAACTTATTAACAGAATTGATGGAACTTTAATTTTTTTTTTTTTTTTGAGACAGGGTCTCGCTTTGTAGTTCAGGCCAGCCCTGAGCTCACTATGTAGCCCAGGCAAGCCTCGAACTCAGCATTCCTCCTGCCTCTGCCTCCCAAGTGCTGGGATTACAGGCGTGAGCCACCACGCCCAGCACTGTGGTAAGTGGTATTGATTACTGGTGGGCGTGAGTCACCACACCCAGTATTGTATGTGGTTACCAGGGATTGAACTCAGGACCTTGTGCTTGCGAGGCAGGCACTGGAGCCACTGAGCTAAATCTCTGGCCGGAACTTTAAAATTTTTAAACCTGAACACATTTTTTAAAATGTATTAAAGTAATATACTGCGGCAATAACATTATCTACTAGGGGTCAGAATCTCAAATACTGTGGTTTTAGTGTTTAGTGAAAAATACTGAAAGTTAACATAAAAAAACAACTTTAAAATAAATTTTACTATAAGGGAAAAGATCCACGTGAATAAATATTTAATAGTTCCAGAGATTTGGGTTTTATTTGGTGCTTGGATCAAATTTTAAAATGGTGAGATTTTCATAGACCTCCCTCTTTAAAAAACATGGTAAAAAATGCAAGGCCAACTGACAAAGGCAAATAAAGCTTGTTTATATATTTTCTGAAACTACAAGAAATGTGCTTTAAAGACTAAAATTTATTGAAATGTAAGTATGTAGTAATAATATAATGTAATATTTTAAATTACACAAGAAAATGTAGAGACCATAGTTGGTTCTTTTTTTCTCCTTGTGGCTGAGAAGAAACAAGACAATAACCTGTAAAACTATTAACTTCTTCTGTTCTAAGATAAAATGACAAAATAAATCCAAACATATAATCAGCCATGTTGCTAAAATATGACGACCATCTAATAAATATCATTACTTTTAAAGGATAATAATATTTAATGATATATTATTTAACAATACAAATTCTTAGTTTTAGTTCTAAAATGTAAGATAGGTATTGTGAAATAGGAAGAAAATGTTCAAAGGGAAAAGGGGGATAGGAAGTAATAAAGAAGGGAAAAAGTTTGATGGTTAAAAAAGGGAACAAAGCTTACATATGTAGAAGATGAGGAGTTGTAGGAGGTCAAGAGAATGAGAAAAAATGAGATGTGTCATGTACTAGTACAAATTCTCAATGGTGAATGTGATCATAATGCATATACGAAATGTACAAATAAAAACAAATTAAAAAATTATTAGTACCCATTTGCAGGATGTAATGATTATTTTCATTGGGAGTTAATACATGTTTTTTTTTTTTTCTGAGACAGTGTCTAGCTTTGTAGTTGAGGCTGGCTCTGAACTCCTATGTAGCCCAGGAAAGCCTCAAACTCAGCAATCCTCCTGCCTCTGCCTCCTGAGTGCTTAACCCATCTTTTAATTCCACTTCCCCTCCCCTAAATTTTTACCTTTTTGTACACAGCCATTGTATCTGAATCCAAAACAATTATATTCCTTAGCTTTGCATTTATTTCAGTTATTGAAGACCTCATAATCATCTCAGAATCAAGTCCTAAGGAGACAGGAGTATCAATAATTGTTTTTCTTTTAATAGTTTTAAATTATTTTTATGAAACTTTATTACCTTCGATCTTTATTTCAGAAATGTTACGTTTCTGGTCTTGAATAAAAATCTGTAAACATGATAATTCTGCTAAAATCTGCAAAGTAATAATATCTTCATTCATGGGTTGCTTGAAAGCTACAAAAAATCATTGTAAAAGATCAGAAATTTGTAGTAGTTACACTATGTATACAACTGAAATGTCACCACAGTATTATTTGATTATCATAATGAAAATTTCATTTTTAATTCAAATGAAAGTGACATAAAATATTATCTTTTGAACTTTCCCCTAATGAAAACAAAAACAAAAGGGCAAAACAAAAAAGTTCCTAGGAAAGATTGACCATTTGAAACTAAGAACTATAGCTGTAAAATCCTAAATCTTTTATGACTCAGTGACTGGTAGGAGATACTTTTTATAATAATTACAAATGTCCACTGCTTTTAAGAATAGGTTGAATATACAAAGACCCAAAATCTGAAATTCTCCAAAATTCAGAACTTTTTCAGTATAAACTAACACTTGATTTCAGTACAAACTAACATCTCCAATTTGGGGGGCAGGGATTTAGCTCAGTGTCACCATGGCCTACCTAGCAAGCATAAGGTCCTGAGTTTGATCCCTAGTATTGGAAAAAAGAAAAATTTTTTTCTTATTCTGTAGCATTTCAAATTTCAAGTTGTTTGATGATATTCAATCTATGCTCTGATTTAAAATATGTTCTGATCCTACTCAAAACTTAAATGTTTTAAATGCATCAACTTTAATCCAAGTCAAATACTTCTATATCACCTTCAACTATAATTTATACAACAAATTTTATAAATTTTTATTTATATAGCAATTTTTCTTTAGCAGCATTCACTTTCCTTGATCATTATTTCCTAAAATTAACAGGAATATAATGAACTGTCTAGGTGTTAGACATGAGGTATTATATCTAAGCCAGTGGTGGTAAAGCTACGGCTTACATGTTGTTGCATTTTTCTTTTCTGAGGAAAGATACTAATGTGGAGTTGTTTTTTCTAAACTAAAACCTCAGCATTCAGGTTTAACTGCAGTGTTAGCACTTACGAATACACTAAGTTGTAGCTTGCTTTTCAATCTCTAAAAGATTCACCTTCTAGGCAATAGAATTTTAAGGTTGTCAGTGTAAGTTAATAAATTCAGAGGCTAAATTTACTTTTACTAGCCAAAAAAAATTGTACTTGAATTTTTAAAAATATACCTGTTTTTTTAATTACTTCTCCTTTGTCTTCAGTCTCCGCAACAGACACTGAGGCTGATTTTTCCACAGAGGGTGGAAGGATTTTATTAAAATAATTTATTGCATTCAGAAGTGCTTCTGTATGTAAATGAATATCCAAAGAGGAAAAATTCACCTAAAGAACAAAGTAGATGTTAGTTAACAGGTCAATAAATATGTGTTTGGTCTCTGTAAGATATTTTGCCATAATGTTACAATTTAGATCTAAAATGTTCCCAAAATTCTTGTGTGTCCTGAAATGGGGCTTTTAGAAGTTTTCTGGATAAAGGGGGCACTATACACATTAACAGATTGATCCATTTACAGATGAGTACATAATTGAATGTGCTGTTAGGAGGTGGAGTCTTGTTGAAAAAGGCAGTTCACTGGGGGACTGTCCTGGAAAGGTGTATTCTTGTCCCTTTCTCCTCCCTTCTTTCTCTCTGCTTCCAGGCTGCCCACAGATTGAGCAGCAACTCTGCTAAGGCATTTCTGCCTTTGAGCCAGCCAACTGTGGACTGAATGATCTGGAACTGTGAGCAAAATAAAATTCTCTTTAAACAGCAGATGTCAGACAGTTATCCCAGCAATGGAAAAGTGATTAACACAGAGATGAAGGATATGATTTGGACTAAGGGTATAGTTCAATAGTAGAGGGACTGCCTAGTATATGAAGTTCATGATTCACACCTAAGCAATACACAAAAACGAATGACAGAATTGACTTACAATATTGTTTTTATCCTCAAGTATCTTATATTCCAGCTACAATTTTTATAATATATTTACACATAGAAATACAGTAATTAAAATGAAAATTAACATCCATTCTTACCTTAATCAACTGTAAAACGCTGTTATAAGTACTTTTTAAGTTAGGTGCATTTTTTTCAGCCTATCCAAAAAGAAAACAAATCAGTTAGAACATTATAGGAAGACACATACATATACCATTACATCATGGCCCTAAAATACATTACATAATTATTCCAAATGTGTACATGATCTGTATTATAAAGTAACTATATTATATACACTAAGTATATATCACATAGTTTTACATACATACAGTACAAACTACATAAACATGAACAGGCTCAGTTACTTCAACAAACAACTGCTTCACTAGAACACAACTGCTTTACCAAAAGAAATTTGGTTTGATATGACCTTTGCTAACACACAGCAAATATTCAGTAAATGTATCATTGCTATTATAAAGAGAATAAATGGTAGAAAACATCAAGTGTAGGAAACAATCATTTGATCATCAAGAACTCTGCATGGGTTCTAATTCTGCCTAATATTGAAAATAAAATTGGTGATAATGGTCAATGAAATACTGGCTTTTTCTAAAAAATTTCCTACATTTTCACTGATAAATCATGATTGTATATCTTTATAGGACAGCATATGTTATTTTGATGTAGGTATATAATATGGACTGATTAAATCAAGCTAACATTACTGCACCCATCACTTTTTGTTGTGAGGCATCAGAAATATAATTTTATTTTGAAATATATATTGTTAAATACAGTCACTTTGCTATGGAACAGATCTCAAAACTTATTCCTATTCCTGTATATCTAATACATTGCTTTCTTTTATCCTTTCCTTCCTACCACCCTTAGCTCTTGTACACATCATTCTTCTCTCTACTTCTATCAGTTCAACTTTATTAATTCTACATATAAGTGAGATTTGTACAGTATCTGTCTTTCTGTGTTTGGATTATTTCAATTAGCACAGTACCTTCCAGATTGATCTATTCAGTTATAAATGAAAAGAATGACTTCTTCCCTTTTGAGTAATAAATTTTCTTTAGCTGTAGAGCATTTCTGTAATTAAAAGTCTAATATAAACATAATAAAAATTCTCCAAAATCTGTATTAATAATAGATAGCAAAAGCAGTTTTAAAAGTAAAATATACTCTTTTGGGATTATTCTGATTGTGATTGTTAACATGATGTGACACATTAAAGTCCATGGGAAAAAAACATAAATAAACCATGTACATGATGAATTTCATAGATGAAAAATGGTATAAATCACTTTAAATGGAATGGAGTCACTCAAACTAGGAAAACCAGTTTAACTTCAGACAATGGTAGAAAATAAAATGAAGTTAACATCTTGTATAACAATAAATTCCACTGAGACCAAGAACTTTTTTCTAATACCCTAGTGTGTGTCTATGTGTGTGTTGGGGAGAGGGGTTTAAACTGCAAGTCTTCTCTATATGAAGCACAGACTACTTATTTTGCTATCCTGAAGTCCTTGTAAATCTCAACTATTTGACAGAGACAAGGTATTATAAGCTACTAAGATTACATGAGAATAAAGAGTTTAAAAGTTATTTAAAAACTTCTAAAACTACAAAACATATTTAGAAATTTCAGTAGCACACTTATCTATTAAGCTGATATGAATGGAACTGCTTACCTTCACATATTCCAGTGTTAATAGATCTTCCATTGTGTTATCCAATGTTGTGACCAAATATACTGGCTTTTTATTTTCATCTAAAAATAGTTTTAAAATTTTGGTAAGAAAACTAATTGAAAATAAATGCAGGGAGTATTACTATCAGTCCTGGGCCATGAATTCTTACTTAACAAGTCTGGTCCCTGTCTTTATTTTTTAAACACTAAAAACACCTTCTTGTTCTAATTTCGTTTCCTTTATTTCTCCACATTAAGGTACCACATCTTCAAAACCCTAACAGGAAGGAAGATAAGAAAAACTAGAAGCCATCAAAAGAAAATCTATAATAATTTTTAGGAATGAATTGTCATAAAAAAGAATTCTATCCCCAGGTAACAGAAATAGCTAGGAAAACATTGTTAGTCCTTGGAAATTCAGCTATTGAGAAGACAAATCAGAATGTGGTGAGTTTTTCTGTATGTTCAGATTAAAATAATTCATTACTGAGACACAATATACATTCTTTATCACATTACTGCTTTTGTTCAAAATCTGCTATTCTAAGAGAAGTGGTAGAAAAAACTGTCACCCCCAAGTTGCATGGCTTCCAGACATTAATACTGAGAAAATAGGAGCTAGGACTCCAAATTAATACTACTATTGAGGGGAAAAGCCACAAATTCCACAAAGTTCTCCAAATTTAAAAGCTTATTAGCATATAAACCAGCTTTCTACTTTAGGTGGTAGCTACATTTTCAGGTCTCAGGAAAATGCACTTTTGTTTACACATTTATTGTGTCATTGAATAGCTATTTATTAAGCATTTACTTTGCACAAGAAATTGTGTTATTCATTCCTTTTTCAGAAAACAGGAGCAAAATCAATAGAGAATTAGGTAAAGTGGTAGCTCTATATTTTGTGTACATGTGCTTTCTAATCTTTTATTCTTGAAAAAAACAAAATAAGCATAAATGTAAAAATGAACACCTTCTGGATTGCTAGAGTTCCCTGTCAAGTTTACTTTTGTAATTAACAAAAAAAAATTCTCAGTGTGAAAAAGGTAATAAAATTCTGTGTCTACTACATATGATGGTCTTATCTAGATATCAGCATAACAAAACTTACTACCTAAAGTTTGGAAGAATTAAAGTGAAGAAAATAAAATTATGTGCATAAATCATATATCCTGACCCATTTTCAGGGTATATTATGTAACTTGCTCCCTAACTTAAAAATGGGCCAGGGGCTGGCTATTTAGCTCAGTGGTTCCTGCAAGTGCAAGGCCCCTGGTTCGATCCCTGGTAACCACATACAACAACACCAGGCATGGTGACTCATGCCCATCAGTAATCAGTACCACATACCACAGTGCTCGGCATGGTGGCTCATGCTTGTAATCCCAGCACTCAGGAGGCAGAGGCAG
>PVIC010039256.1:0-17094 GCA_004025085.1 Thryonomys swinderianus
TTGTACCTAGAAACTAGGAGAGGGAATTTACTCCTTCAGAGCCTTCAGATGGAATCAGCCCTGCCAACATCTTCACTGCAGATTGTTAAATTTCTAGAACTGCAAGAGAATAAATTATGTTGTTTTTATCCCCCAGTTTGCATTTAGTTTGTTGCAATAGCAGCCATGGAAAACTAATACAATGATAAGGTACTGGATTGGGGGTATAGCAGTGTACAAAGCATTGGGCTTCCTCCCCAGCACCACAAAACAAAAGTAATAATGATGCATGGTTCTTTTAATACAATGCTGAATTTGATTTGCTCAGATTAGGTCCATTATGTATGTATGTACGTACATATGTACTTATTTATTAAGGGTTGAACCCAGAGCCTCTGAAGGATTAGATCCTTTGAAATGCAGAAACAATTCTGTGGTGATGTAAGGGTAACACAATTAATGATATTCTACGTATAGGAATTCAAGTATCTTTTATAAAAACTGTATCTAACATTACATTAAAGTATTTTAGTCAGTCAAGACAGTCTCCCAAATGTACATAGTTTAAATATAACTTTCATTTATGAAATAGGAGACACAACTAAGATGTTGAAAACAATAGGAAAACAGAAATAAATTATTTCAAACTAAATACATAACAAAATCCCCAAAAAGAAATGGTAATGTGACTCATGAATATTCTTAACTAACATATGAACCATTTTGAATTTTTCTTTCAAAAAATTCTACTTATCTTACCTACTTATCTTAAAATTTACCTCCACATTATATTTGTAATGAATTGCACCACAGCAGGGTGTGGTGACACACGCCTGTAATCCCAGCACTCGAGAGCTTGAGGCAGAAAAATCACCCCAAGTTTAAGGCCAGCCTCACTACATAGTGAGATCCTGTCTCCAAACAACAAAAAATCGTTCCAAACCGCAACACAAAACAGCTTTTTCGCATGGCTTATTATAACATGCAAGAATTTATAATTCTGCTTAAAACACAGTAGCTTTAATAATGACTAAAGAAAGTACTGAAAGATCTGGGGATGTAGCTCAGCCTAGCATGTGTGAAGCCATGGGTTTAATCCTCAAAATCACAAAACAAGGGCTGGAGGGTTAGCTCGGTGGTTCCGGCGCCTGCCTCGCAAGCGCAAGGTCCTGAGTTCGATCCCCGGTAACCACATATAATGCTAGGCGTGGAGACTCACGCCCACCAACAATCAACGCCACATACCACGGAGCCGGGCATGGTGGCTCACGCCAGTAATCCCAGCACTCGGGAGGCAGAGACAGGAGGATTGCTGAGTTCGCGGCGGCTTGCCTGGGCACCATAGTGAGCTCAGGGCCAGCCTGAACTACAAAGTGAGACCCTGTCTCAAAAGGCAAAAAAAAAAAAAAAAAAAATCACAAAACTAAAGAAAGTAACAGACAGACAGGGAGAGGGTGAACTGACATACCAACACTAAAATAAAGCACCACAAAGCTAAAATAATAGGAAGTGTGATGTTGGCGTAAATATAGGGAAACCAATGGAATAGAACAAAGTGAAGAAATGCTCAAAAATATAGCCAAATGATTCTCAATTTGGAGGCCAAGGTCATTCAATGAGAACAGAACAGTCTTTACAGGAAATGGTGCAGGAAAACTAAACATCTAAATGTGAAAGACTGCAGTTATACCTTACCTAATGTTATACAAAAGTTGATTCAAAATGCATTAAAGACCTAAATGTTAGACCTGAAAACTATGAAACTCATAGTAGACAGGAGAATAATAGTGGCTAAAGGCCAAGAGAAGGGAGAATGGGGAGTTACTTTTTTAATGGGTTTCAGTTTTGTGTAATGAAGAGATCTCTTCTCCCCTTCCTCCCAACCCTTCCAAAAAACTTACTCCCCAGAAAACATAAACCAAAGGTCCTCTGGTCTGAGGAACACTAGGCAAAATGAAAAGTGATAGGGTGGGAGATTTAGCTCAGTGGTTTGGTGACATGCCTAGCAAGCACAAAGTCCCTGGTTCAATCCCCAGTAACCACATACAACAATACTGGGCATGGTGACTCACACCTGTAATCCCAGCTCTTGGGAGGCAGAGACAGGAGGATTGCTGAGTTCAAGGCTTGTGGGCTACACAGTGAGCTCAGGGCCAGCTTGAGCTACAAAGCAAGACCCTGTCTCAAAAAAAAAAGTGACAGCTCCATACTGAAGCAAGGGAACCAATGCCAATGTATGTGCACTAGATGCGCCACTCTTCTCCAATGTTTACTGCCTCTTATCCATGTTTCATGTCTCCAAGTTCATGCTTTACTTTCTCTTACTGGTAGGGCACATTCTCTACTAGGTTCCTGAGAAAATGTGTAAGAGAGACCTTGAATGAATAGAAATATTTGTTCTACTTTAGTGATAGTTTGCCTGGGTATGGAATTCTAAACTATAAATTATTTTCCCTCAGAATTTTAAGGCATTGTTCCACTGTCTTCTATTTTCCAGTGTGACTCAGAAGAAGCAAGGTCAATTTGATTTCTGATTCTGTGGTTGTTGTTGATTACTGATTTTTTTGAATACGCATTGGCTATGTACTGAAGTCCCCCCAAAGCCTCATGTGATCACAGGAGCTTTTCACAGGTGGCTGGATCTAGTGTGTGATGCTGGTATCAAGGAGGTTGATACTGTAATTAATTCACAGTGTGATGCTAAGATTTAAGACACAGAAAGAGGGCTACTGCTGTTGCTGCTTGCTACTTGTAGCTGGCGCTTGCTGCCTTCTGCCTGCCATGAATTGTTTCTCCTCTGCCATGCCACTCTGCTTTGGAGCAAACCAACAATGAACTGAAACCTCAACAAACTGTGAGCTAAATAAACCTTTCGCCCTTTATATTTGTATTTGGTACTTAAATTTCAGCATAAGGCATTCTAATACAGGAATGTTTTCATCTGCTAGTCTGGCCCTTTCATTCTGAAAACATCTCTTTTGCTTCTGACACATTTTTTTTCTTTTTGGAGACAGGGTCTCACTTTGCAGTTCAGGCTGGCCCTGAGCTCACTATGTAGCCCAGGCAAGCCTGGAACTCAGCAATCCTCCTGCCTCTGCCTCCCGAGTGCTGGGATTACAGGTGTGAGCCACCACGCCTGGCACTGTGGTATGTGGTATTGACTGCTGGTGGGCGTGAGTCGCCACGCCCAGCATTGTATATGGTTTCCAGGGATCAAACTCAGGACCTTGAGCTTGCGAGGCAGGCGCTGGAACCACTGAGCTAATCCTCTGGCCCTTCTGACACATTTTATTTACATAAAAACAAAAGGTTCTATATGAAAAAATAAAAAATGATAAAGAAATGAAAGATTTCCTTGGGAAAATGGAAGGAAAAGAGAATTAAGGATTGCTATCTTAGGGCTGGGATGTAGATCAATGGTACAGTGCTTCTCTGGAAAGTACAAGCCCCTGAGCTCAATTTCCAGAAAGGGGAAGAGTACTATCTTTTGTAGCAAACCGACAAAGCTTAGTCTTTGGGCCAGGGATTAAGCTCAACAGTTCTGCCATCTGCCTGGCAAGCACAAGGTACTAAATTCAATCCCCAGTAACTACGTAACAATGTCAGGCATGGTGACTGATGCCTGTAAACCCACTACTCAGGAGCCAGAAGCAGGTGGATTGCTGTGAGTTCTATGTTAGCCTGGGCTACGTAGTGAGTTCAGGGCCAGCCTGAACTACAAAAGCAAGACCCTGTCTCAAAAAACAAAAAACAAAAAAACTTAGGTCTTTAAATACTTGACATGTTAATTTTAATTAAATTAACATATACTCTTTAAAATATAAATGATCTGGGTAGTCTACTCAGATAAACACATAAAACAAAAATCCAAACACTCCTGTACTCAATAAACAGCTGGAGAATTAGAAAAACCGTGAAAACTATAGAAAGATACATAAGCTAGGCAGGCAACCGATGTGAAGAAAATATTGGTAAAGATATATATAGTAAGATAAATATTCAAACAGAGCCTTTTGAAATCCAAATATTTAAACACTTGATGACCAAAATTGCATATTTTTTCATTAATTTTTATAACAGGAAATATAAAAATGACAGTTTTGTCTAATCAGCTAGTTGAAATGACACCTGCCTGAGCAATGCTTGGGAAAGGGACTACAAACATGGTACCCAGTGATGCTCAGATAAACTGCTAAGTGGTTCAAGAGACAGAAATACAGTGAAATGTTCAACTGAGATAAGAAGACAAGCAGCAATTAAGAAAAGAAGTCAAGGGCCGGAGGGTTAGCTCAGTGGTTCCGGCGCCTGTCTCGCAAGCACAAGGTCCTGAGTTCGATCCCCGGTAACCACATACAATGCTGGGCGTGGAGACTCATGCCCACCAGCAATCAATACCACATAGCACAGTGCCAGGTGTGGTGGCTCATGCCTGTAATCCCAGCACTCAGGAGGCAGAGACAGGAGGATTGCTGAGTTTGAGGCTTGCCTGGGCTACCTAGTGAGCTCAGAGCCAGCCTGAACTACAAAGCGAGAACCTGTCTCAAAAATAAAAAAATCTGAAAATATAGCTCACTAATAAAGTACCTCCTTAGGCATACACAGCCCTAGATTCAACCACTGGGACAGTAATTCCAGGAACTATGAGGAATGACTATGGGAAATTATACAAAAGATTTGGGGAAACCATAGTGTTCTTCCAGGTCAGGGTCTCGCTGTGTAGTTCAGGCTGGCCCTGAGCTCACTATGTAGCCCAGGCAAGCCTCAAACTCAGCAGTCCTCCTGCCTCTGCCTCCCGAGTGCTGGGATTACAGCACTCATTTTCTCATTAAGTCATGGATGGTATAACGTCCAGGAAAGGATAAGTGCTATTTCATCTTCATCTACTGAAAAAATTCCTTACTATCCTCCTCAAAAGATACCCACTGAGGTACAACACAGTAGTTAATGATGCTAAATTACAAAGAAAAAAGTCCAACAATTTAGCAGTGAAGAGCACTAGCCAGCCAGAGCCTGAGATTTAGCTCAGTGGTTCCAGAGCCTGCCTCCAAGTGCAAAGTCCTTGGTTTGATCCCCATAACCACATACACAACAATACCGGGCATGGTGACTCACACCCACCAGCAATCAGTACCACATACCACAATGCTGGGGATGGTGGCTCAGGCCTGTCATCCCAGCACTCAGGAGGCAGAGGCAGGAGGATTGCTGAGTTTGAGGCCTGCCTGGGCCACATAGTGAGCTCAGGGCCAGCCTGAATTACAAAGTGAGACCCTGTCTCAAAAAAAATAAAGGGGGGGCTGGGGATTTAGCTCAAGTGGTACCACACCAACGTTGGACGCACAAGGGCCAGAGTTCAGTCCCCAGTACCACAAAAAAAAAAGAAAAAGGAATGCTAGCCAGGTGATTTAGCTTAGTGGTTCCAGCACCTGCCTAGCAAGCACAAGGTCCCTGGTTTGATCACGTAACCACATAGAACAATGCAGAGCATAATGACTCACACCCACCAGCAATCAGTACCACATACCACAATGCTGGGCATGGTGGCTCAGGTCTATAATCCCAGCACGCAGGAGGCAGAGGCAGGAGGAGTCTGATTAATGAGAACAAGTGTTCCCATACAGCTTGTGTTAAAATTATATGATCAAAACCATATAATTAGCCATATATTATAATTGTCTCGTCACCTATAGGAAAAATGTGAAGGGAAAATACACGGGAAAAAATTATGATAGAGACAAAACTTTAGAGAATTTATCTGAAAAGTGGGTGATTGGTTTCTTTTGTTGGTACCAGGGACTGAGCTAAATTCCCAGTCCAATAATTTCTAATATAGTGACTAACCAACAAAATAAGAAAGAATAACCTGGTAGAAAGAAAAATTACTAAATGTTTAGTCGATGTGTCCATTCCCTTTTCTGGTTTTATTTACTAACGTGTAAATCAGAACAACTGTTTTCTTCCCACTTGACCATTCACTAACATCTACTTACTGAAGTCATTATGGCACATGAAGCAGCATTTTTTTTTTTGAGACAGGGTCTAGCTTTATAGTTATCAAGCTGGCCCTGAACTCAGTATGTAGATCAGGCTGGCCTCAAACTCACAGCAATCCTCCTGCCTCTGCCTGCCAAGTGCTGGGATTACATGCATGAGGCCACCATGCCCGAGGTGGTACCAGGGATCAAACTGGGGACCTTGTACTTGCCAGACAGACACTGGAACCACTAAGTTAAAACCCCCAACCCTGAGGCAGCATTCTTAAAAACAGATGATAGCTAGGCACGGTGGTGCAAGCCTGTAATCTCAGCACTGGGGAGGCTGGGACAGGAGGATGGAGAGTTCCAGGCCACCCTGGGCTACAAAGTGAGCTCAAGACCACCCTAAACCACAGAGCAAGACTTTGTCTCAAAAATAAACAAAAAAGCCGGGCGTGGTGGCTCACGCCTATAATCCCAGCACTCAGGAGGCAGAGACGGGAGGACTGCTGAGTTCGAGGCTTGCCTGGACTACATAGTGAGCTCAGAGCCAGCCTGAACTACAAAGTGAGACCCTGTCTCAAAAAAATAATAATAATAAAATAAAAAATGATATACAAGCATGGCCTATAATTGGGCATGTTCACCCAATTTGGGCTCTACATTTTCAATAGAGCTTTAAGTGTGTTCTGTCATTGTTCTTTCATTGTCACAATGAAATCAGCAATATAGCCACATTAACAGTAGGTAGTGCTGACAGAAATATTACTCTTGCACCTCTTTACAAGACTATAATACCAGGGAACTAACATTTTAAATATATCTTTTAAATAGATTAGAGGAAAAAATATGACACTAGAAACAGTTTCCACAATGAAGGACTCAAATTTAACTGGTTTACTAGTTTTAAAATATGAAAACTCCAGTGCTCGCTTCGGCAGCACATATACTAAAATATGAAAACTCCAAAAGCCAGGGGTTTAGCTCAAGTGGTATGCTTACCCTGGAAGCACAAGGACCCAAGTTTGATCCCCAGTGCCACAAAAAAAAAATTTAAAAAGAGTTTAAAAATTTAAAAACTCCAAGATATTATGACCTAAATAAATTCAAATAAAAAAAAGTTTGGTTCGCAGGGATTTAGTTCAAGTGGTACCACACCTATCTTGGAAGCATACGGGCCAGATTCAATCTCTGGTACTGCCAAAAAAAAAAAAAAAAGAAAAAGAAAAAGAAAAAAGTCTGGTTTCCTTTTGAATGTTGCAATTGAATTTTTTTTTTTTTTTGGGTGGTACTGGGGATTGAACTCAGGCCCTTGTGCAGCCAAGATTGGCGCGGTACCACTTGAGCTAAATCCCCAGCCCCTTTTATTTATTTATTTTTTTTGCAATTGAATTTTTGAAGATCAACTACCATTTGGCATGTGGAAATTCCTATTGTCACTGCCTTGGAAGAAAAGTCATCCCTAACAGAACCAACCACAAAATGCTCCCACAAAACATCTACAAAGCAACAAATCAGTGGTCTTTCCAGGTGGGATATTTGAAATGAGAGAAGAACTAGAAAGACAAAAACTAACCTGTGATTACCATTTCAAAATGACAACTAAAGTTCAAAGAATACAGAACTATCTTTTTAATTCTAAGAATCCACTGTGGAAAAAGTATGCAAATTGAGGTTTCCTTTTTAAAATGTCCACTGTATTTATACTGCTGAATTAGTAAGATATGTTTATTTACTTTTTAAGGATCTTTGCAGTAGAATATAATTTATAAAAAGTATTTTGACAACTTAATTTCTTGTTTTCTTGTTCTCGTTTTTTTAGACAGGGTCTTGCTATGTATTTCAGGCGGCCCTTAAATTCACTATGCAGCCCAGACTGGCCTCAAATTCCCGACAATCCTGCCTCAGCCTCCCAAATACTGGAATTACAGGCAAGCACCACTGACAATTTCATACTACTTGAATTTCTGTTTTCTCATATCTGAAAAAGGTATATGAAGGTAATGTGTAAGAATTTTGAGATCTGAGTATAATGGGCACACACTAGTAATCCTAGCTACTTTGAGCTAATCCAGAGGATCACAAATTTGAGACCAACATAATGAGACCCTGCTCAAAATAAAAAAATTAAGATCTGGGAATGTAACTCAGTGATCACTTACTTGCCTAGCATGCTGGAGATCCACAGTTCAATCCACCATAAAAATTGTGTTAATTGATGCCTAAAGCTATCACTTGTATCCATGAAAATTATGTAAAAAGAAAATTTTTGCCTAAATGTCACCATTACAAATCCAGTGTTCCTTCTTTTGCCCTCTACTATATTCTCGGTTGGCAATAAAATGTACTTAACAGTACATACAATGACTTCTCTGCTAATGAGTATAACAGAATCAAGGGAGGAAAAAACAATACTACAAACTAGTTCACATCTCAGGTTTGAACATTAAACTGTACATCAAATCAAAACCCAATCTTTTGCCAACTAGTCCTTTGTTCAATATACCGCAAATTGTAAATCCAGCTCTTAAGTGTTTCTTGATGGTGTTAATAATCCATAAACAAGAACCTACTTACCACTAGTTAATATTAATTAAAAAAAAAAAAGCAGTGAATCAGTGGTTCCAGCACCTGCCTGGCAAGCTCAAGGTCCCTGGTTCAATCCCCTGTAACCACATACAACAATACTGGACATGGTGACTCATGCCCACCAGCAATCAGTACCATATACCACAGTACCAGGCATGGAGATTCACGCCTGTAATTCCAGCACTTGGGAGGCAGAGGCAGGAGGACTGCTGAATTCGAGGCTTGCCTGGGCTACATAGTGAGCTCAGGGCCAGCCTGAACTACAAGGTGAGATCTTGTCTCAAAAAAAAAAAAAAAAGCAGAGTATAAAGAATTACCAATTTATGCAGAAAAAAGTAATCAACACATAAGAACTACCACTTCAACACAACTCAGTCCATAAATCCATTTCGTTTAATCCAGCACCATATTAAAATATATTGAAAAATGTAGAGGAACTACATCCCAGAAGAAACTTAAGGACCAGTAGCAAAGAGGTTCAACACTTGAGTAAGTACAATTAACATGACTAAGCACTGCTATTAACTCTAATTAAGATTAACTTCATTTAGGGCCGGAGATTTAGCTCAGTGGTTCGGCGCCTGCCTGGGAAGCGCAAGGTCCTGAGTTCGATCCCGGTTACCACATATAATGCTGGGCATGGCAACTCACACCCACCAGCAATCAATACCACATACCACAGTGCCGGGCGTGGTGCTCACACCTGTAATCCCAGCATTCGGGAGGCAGAGGCAGGAGGATTGCTGAGTTCGCAGCAGCTTGCCTGGGCTACATAGTGAGCTCAGGGCCAGCCTGAACTACAAAGCAAGACCCTGTCTCAAAAAAAAAAAAAAAAAAAAGATTAACTTCATTTAAACCCTAGAGACCTGAAATCCTTTTTTAAAAATCTGCAGAGAAACTTAACCAGTTCTCACTCCAGTCAAGATACAAAGTAGAAAAAAACACAAAGAAATTAGTCGAAAATTTTTAAAAATGGTCTGGGGATTTAACTCAGTGGTTCCAGTCTCTGCCTTGCAAGTGCAAGGTCCCGAGTTTGATTCCTGGTAAGCACATACCACAATCCCGGGTGTGGTGACTCCTGCCCACCAGCAATCAGTAACACATACCACAATGTCTGGTGTGGTGGCTCACGCCTGTAATCCCAGCACTCAGGAAGCAGAGGCAGGAGGGCTGCTGTGAGTTTGAGGCTTCCCTGGGCCAGCCTGAGCTACAAAGCGAGACCCTATCTCAAAAATTAAAAAAAATAAAGGTTTCACAATGCACCACAGACTCTGAAAACCTTTTTACTGAGCACAGTACATTTCTACCCTCTTGCTCAATCTGTAGGTCTCATTTTTCAACATGCAACAGGCTACTAAAAAAAGTCCACAAGTCTATGATTTCTTCCTTTTGATAAAAAGGAGCAAAGGGAAAAAATAAAGGACTAGGGAGATCAGATCAGAAAAAAAATACATGTTCTGATGTGATTATCATGTAATGAACATTCAACCAATAACAAAGAATTGGAAGAATTATTCAACATCAAAAAAAATCAAAATTTCAGAAGCAGGCAGCCAAGGATGACAACAACAACAAAATCAATCTTTTTACTGACAAGGATTCTGCATCCAAAAAATGCTATTCTCTCCTTAGAGATTTAAGGTGATATTGGTCAGTCAATAAAAATACGGTCATTCTAGTGACTGTTGTTTAAAAAAATAAGACAAAGTAACCCCACCCACACAGCTGGAAAAAAGCTTCTGCCATATGCACTAAAACTTGTTTACCCAGGTCAATTCTTAATAAATGCTTTGCAATGTGACTAGGTTTATATAAAGATTTTGCATTGTGTGATCATTTAAAATCTTGTTTATATATACACCAATAATTTTACTACAAGCTCTGGTTTTCTCTAAAGAGTTTTTCAACTGCACAGTCTTGTTCCATCACTCCACATTACTTACAAGAGACACTTAGTCATTAATTTTATCTCCCTTTCCCTTAAAATTTTTTGAAAGATTAAAAAACACTGACATGTGACACATTTACCACTTCTTAAAACAGTTCTACTTCCAGAAAGAGAGGAGAAGACAGTAAATTTCAGTGATTCAACCATAATATCAACACCTGAGTATTGGGAAACACAGCCTTCAGAGATACAAAGACAACAGGGAATTCTTCCCGACTCCACTTTTCTTCTCTCACCCACTCTGCCCTTTGTCTGTCCGGTTTTTTTTAAAGGTTATCAAAGATAAGGATTTCTAGGAAAGAATGGATTTGACTTAGCAAAAGAACGGCCACGGTAAGCAAGGGAAACTAGGTCCCACAAAATAAAATACTTTCTAGAGAGAATAACTGTAATATCGTGGAAAGAGATCTGCTCTCCCAAGACCTGCATCACAATTTATTCCATCTCCTACACAATCTATCTCTTACACCATTTTAAACAATTAATGTGCATTGAGAAATGGCATGCAAAAAATGGTAGAAAAATGGCATCAACTAAATTTTTCTGAAAGCATAGGAACCGCCTTGACCTAGGCCTAACATTCAAATCTGGGGTTCTCGCCGTAAGACCGGTCCCGAATCACAACTACAGTACAAAAACCTCTGCCCTCAGCAACGGAAGACACTCAGGACCTTTTAAAATGTAATCACAAATTTCAAAGTACAGCCCGAGGGGGCGGGGCGCGGTGGGCAGTAAAGCCCAGAGAATCTGACCGTGTATTTATAGAATACTGTATTCTAAGTTAAATTCTACGCGCTTAAGTGTTTGGAACACACACCTCCGCTAAACAGCAACGTGGTCCAATGTTTACGACGCCAAACTCCTCTCCAAGTAAACTGACCCACTCCTGCCAGCAGTTGCTTGGCACGGGAAGCTTCGGTCGGCAGAGGGTTAAAAGACAACCACATCACAGGACCAGACGCCGCCCGAAGAGTGCAGGCGCCCGGCCCAGCGCGGCCGCTGCTCCGCAGTCTGCTCTGCGAAGCCCCGAGTCCCGCTCGCCGGCAGCGCGTCCGCCCGGGTCTCCCCAGCTGTCCAGGTCGGGCCCTCCCCCGGCCCGGCCCCTCCCCCACCGCCCGCCGCAGCCGCCAGAACCCACGCCTCGCGGCCCCGCTAGGCCACTCAGCCCGCCGCCCCCTCGGTCGTCAGTCCTTCGGCCGCACTCTCTTTAGAGGTGCCCCAGTGCTCCTCCTCACCGGGGTTAGCAGTAGTTGCCGCCATGGCCTAGATGCCGCCGCCGCCGCCGCCGCCGCCGCCGCGCCACCCCCCCCCAGTGGGAGGAGCCGCCGCCACCGAGCGCAGGGCGGGGGAGCCACTTCCCAGAAGCGGCGCCCTACTGCCGCCACCGCTACCGCGGAATCCAAGATGGCGGCTAGGATAACCCCATCATCCCGGCCCCATTGGCGGAAAGGCCCCGCCCATATAGTGGGCGGAGTCAGAGCCTTCCTTCCTCACCCGGTCAGCCTCCTTGGAAAACTGACCAATGGGAACGGAGAATCGGCCAGCGGGCAGGGGCAGCCGCCCCAGCGAGGGCAGGGAAAGGAAGAATTCCCTCCGCTTGCCCAATCCCGCCTTCTTTGCGTCAGAGGTCAGTGACCGAGTGGTGTCAGTGAAAAGCAGGGAAAATGGATATTTACTGAGAAGTTTGTCTTGAGTTTGCATTCGCAGGGGTATTTTCCACACAGAAGGTTGTTTATTTTGTAAATCCTCTCTAGGTTTCTAATACCTAAACTTCTCATGGTGGTTAAGATTAGTGGCTTATTTTTGAAAGCCTTTGAAGATCTGCGCGCCTCTAATCTGGCAAGCCAGGTACTGACACCCAAAACTGGAGGCAATGGATGAAGCAGGTATTTTAAGAATAGGGTAGCTTCCTTTGATTAAAGACAAGAACAAAGCGACAGGACTTTAGTGAAGTGACAAGATTATGACAGTACATTTTATTTTCTAAAAAGTAAGCACTTAACACTTCAGGCTACTATACATACGTATATTTTTAAACTCATTTACTGGTCAGAACACTGTGAGATAGATTCCACTATTATTTCCTTTTTTGTTTGTTTGTTTTTTGTTTTTGAGAGAGAGTCTCGCTTTGTAGTTCAGGCTGGCCCTGAGCTCACTGTGTAGCCCAGCAAGCCTTGAACTCACAGCAATCCTGTCTCTGCCTCCCGAGTGCTAGGATTACAGGCGTGAGCCACCGGGGTAAGAAGGAGAAAGAAGCAAAGGGGCTAAGTGAGGGGCACTGAAAAGTCCAGCAGTGATGTGGAAAGCAGTCCAAGAGAGCCTGACGCTGGAAGCCAGTTCTACCCACCCTGTTTTAGCTCTATAGTTCTAGCCCTACAGGTACTTCCCTTTCATGTGTCTTTCACAAATTATTTCATATAATTAAAATTTCAACAAAGGGGCGTGGTGGTGCATGCCAGTAATCCCAGCACCACAGGAGCTAAGGCAGGAGGACTCCCACAAGTTCCAGGCTAGCCTAGGCCAAGTAGTGAGGGCCACACAGCAAGACTTTCTCTCAAAAAAATTTTTTTCAATAAAATTCCTATTATGTTACCAGGCATCTTTGCATTCTTCAGTTTTTGTGTGTACTCTAAAGATTACAATGACCCTTTTATCTCATTTACTTTAAAGTCAAGCCATTCTAACATAATTTGAACATTGTTTACATTTTAAATGTTTATCATTTATTTCACTTTGTTCTGTGTGTGTGTGTGGGTGTGTGTGTGTGTACCAGGGATCGAACTCCAAACCTTGAGCTTGCCAGGCATGCATTGTGCTGCTAAGCTAAACCCCTGGCTCTGGAGGATGATTATTTTTGGACAGTGTCTCACTAAATACCTACTTTCCCCAGTTGGGTTTGAATTTGTGATCCTCCTGCCTCAGTTTCCCAAAAGGGCTGGGCTTGCAAAGCCCCAGGTTCAGTGCCAAACACTGCATAAAATAGCTAAATGAAAGGACTTTTTTTTTTGAGACAGGATCTCGCTTTGTAGTTCAGGCTGGCCCTGAGGTCAATATGTAGCCCAGGCAAGCCTCAAACTCAACAATCCACCGGCCTCTGCCTCCCCAATTTTTAGATTACAGGCATGAGCCACCACACCCGGCATTGTGGTATGTGGTACTGATTGCTGGTGGGTGTGAGTCACCACGCCCAGTATTGTTGTATGTGGTTACTGGGATCAAACCAGGGACTTTGCACTTGCTAGGCAAGCTAAATCTCTAGCCCTAAAAGGGCAGTTTTTAACAATTACATCAAAACCTAAAAAGTAGTTGTATAGGGCTAGGGTGTGGATCAGTGGTAGAATGCTTGCCTAACATGAATGAAGCCCCAGATTCAATACCCACTATTCCGAAAGAAAAATAAAAGTAATAGTAATGATGAAAAAGTTAAGTACTTTAGTTCAAATATACACAGTAAAGGTAGCTAAGTACTGAACAAGATACATGTGTAGATATAGAATATCAATTATGTGGGTTTTTTTGTTTTGTTTTTCTGAGACAGGGTCTCACTGTGTAGTTCAGACTGGCCTTGAACTCACAATATAGCCCACTCTGTCCTCAAACTCACAGCAGTCCTCCTGCCACAGCCTCCCAAGTGCTAGGATTACACAGTTTGAGCCACCATCCCCAGCACTGTGGTGTGTGGTCCGGGGATGGAATTCGGAAACTTGCACTTTTGAGGCAGATCCTGGAATCACTGAGCTAAATTCCCAGTCCTTAAGTACATATATTTACAAATTCATACAAGCTAGTTATGGTGCAAGTATGCTGTAGGAAGAGCATCACAAGTTCAAAGCCAGTCTACGGCTAGAGATTTAGCTCAGTGGTTCTGGCGCCTGCCTAGCAAACTCAAAGTCCGTGGTTTGATCCCAGGTAACCACAAACAACAATGCTGGGCCTGGTGAGTCACACCCACCAGCAATCAGTACCACATACCACAGTGCCAGGCATGGTGGCTCAGACCTGTAATCCCAGCACTCAGGAGGCAGAGGCAGGAGGATTGCTGAGTTCGAGGCTTGGCTGGGCTACATAGTGAGCTCAGGGCTAGCCTGAACTACAAAGTAGACCCTGTCTCAAAAAAAGAAAAAGAAAAAGAAAAGAAAAGCCACTCTACATAATAAATTCAAGGGCTGAACTACATACTGACACCCTGTCTTAGAACAAACAAAAAACAAAACCTGAACCAAATAACTTGTCTTCTAGTTTGTTGAAGTAATGGGTCAAGCAACATTTCATGCAGTGGTATCTCTCAAAACATTAGCACTAGGGCCCAGAGGGTTAGCTCAGTGGTTCCGGCGCCTGCCTCGCAAGCGCAAGGCCCTGAGTTTGATCCCCGGAAATCACATATAGTGCTGAAATCAACAATCAACACCGCATACCACAATGCCGGACGTGGTGGCTCACGCCTGTCATCCCAACACTCAGGAGGCAGAGACAGGAGGATTGCTGAGTTCGCGGAGGCTTGCCTGGGCACCATAGTGAGCTCAGGGCCAGCCTGAACTACAAAGCGAGACCCTGTCTCCAAAAAAAAAAAAAAAACATTAGCACTATATCCATCTGAAGGGCGCTCCCAACAAAGGTGACTAATTTTGCCATTCTCAGCCACACAGGCTCTCCTGCCTTAGGACAGCAAGCTTAATTTCTTCCTCTATGCTCAGTCTCATCAGCCATGTAAGACTTCTTCCTTTTTCTCCACACCAAGTCTCATCATAAAACAGGAGTGGGAGGAGGGTCCTGGAGTCGATCCTCAGCACCAAAGAAAAGAACCATCATGGAATCTTTCTGATGTTGTAGTCGAACAAAGCACAGCACCCTGGGTTTCCAGCTCAGATCAGTTCCTGCCAATGGGGAAGAGTCATTTCTTACCCGTAAGACGTTGACTGTCTTCCACTGTATCAGAAGGTTCAACCTTAGGAGTGACTGACTTCCCCAAAAGGGTAGTTATGAAAATCTGCATCTTAGAGAAGCAATGCAGAAGAGGCAGTTGTTGTTTAAAATGATGGCTCTTCTCTGTAATGTAGGTAACATAATAGGAACTATTTTTTATTTCAAGTGGACTTGTTCAAATGGCCTATTCAAGTCCTAAGTGTCTCATGTTGAAGGTTTGGTCCCCAGTTGACAGTGCTTGTGAGCTGGTGAAGACCTAGCAGAAAAGAGTGAGGTCCTAGGTTTTTTTTTTTTTTTTTTGAGACAGGATCTCACTTTGTAGTTCAGGCTGGCCCTGAGCTCACTATGTAGCCCAGGTAAGCCTCGAACTCAGCAATCCTCCTGTCTCTGCCTCCCAAGCGCTGGGATTACAGGTGTGAGTCACCATGCCCAGTATTGTATGTGATTCCCAGGGATCGAACTCAGGACCTTATGCTTGCCAGGCAGGTACTGGAACCACTGAGCTAACTCTCTGGCCCACAGTGCAGTTGATTTTTAACCTTAAAAGCAAGGTATCAGATCCTTGTTCTCTTTCCTTTTTCTTCTTTTATGGACTGAGGACTGAGCCCAAGCGGCACTAAATGACATCCTGAGCCCTTTTTTATTGTATTATTTTATTTTATGGTTTTCTGACACTGGACCTTACTGTATAGTTCAGGCTGGCCTTGAACTCACTATGGAGCCCAGGCTGTTCTCAAACTCAAAGCGACCCTTCAGCCCTAGCCTGCTAAGGATTGCAGGTGTGTGCCACCACACCTGCCTTTTATATTTTATTTTGAGATGGGTCTTACCAAATTGCTGAGGCTAGTCACAAAGTTGTTGCCATATAGTTCTTTAGTTTTGTTTTGTTTACTGGTACTGGGGACTGAACTCAAGACCTTGCACACACAGCACCACTCAACTAAATCCCCAGTCCAGCCTTAAACTTGTAATCCTGCTGCTTCAGCCTTCTAACTAACTAGACTCACAGACACGCATCATCATCAACTGGCAAATATTGGGATTTTGTAAAACTAGAAGATGATGTGAATATCTTGACTGCCAAGAGTTTAATATTTCCCAACACATGGAAATTTTCTTTATTCATCAGAGAAAAAAAATGAATGACATATTATTCAACATATTGAAACCACATCCAAATGTTGCAACATAATGGAAAAAAATACTTTCCGGAGCTGAATGCAACCAATGAAATTGCATATAACTGCTGCCTTTCCCAAACTGCAACTCTCAACTTTTAAGGTTACTCTGTACTCTTGTGCTCAGAATCTGATAAACTGAAGCTGTCTGCAGTTAGTAACTCTTCGTGCTAATAGGTCAATTTTAGTTCCAACTATTCCAAATTACCAAGTAGCCATCAGACAGCCCTTACCGTAAATGACAAACACTGTAGATCCAGTTTTATAATTTCAGTAGAGCTAAAAGTTAAGAAATTAGTTGATCTAGGGGCCGGAGGGTTAGCTCAGTGGTTCCGGCGCCTGCCTCGCAAGCGTAAGGACCTGAGTTCGATCCCCGGTTACCACATATAATGCTGGGCGTGGTGGCTCACGCCTGTCATCCCAGCACTCGGGAGGCAGAGACAGGAGGATTGCTGAGTTCGCGGCGGCTTGCCTGGGCACCATAGTGAGCTCAGGGCCAGCC
>PVIC010039257.1:0-17191 GCA_004025085.1 Thryonomys swinderianus
GATCTATTGATTTCACTTATTAGTATATCCTCCAGATGTCTCCATTTGCACCTAAATGGATCGATCTTGTCATTCTTTATGGCAGAGTAATACTCCATTTTGTAAAAAAACCACATCTTCTTTATCCACTCTCCAGTTGATGGACATTTGGGTTGTTTCCAAGATTGAGCTATCACGAACTGAGCTGCTATGAACAAAAGTGCAATACTTATCGAGACCCAAAGGCACACACACACACACACACACACATTTGCAGGAAAATGTTTACATTCTATTGACGTATCTCATGCCATTTATCGTTGGTATAAAAGTATGTTCATATATTACAACAGGAAAAATATGTCCAGGTTCTTCTAAGTTCCATCACATTGATGCTCCTGGAAACTGCTGTTGTCTTTGCTCTAAAACTTGCTGATTTAGTAGCTGCTGCTGTTTCTGTAAAAACTGCACTACTTCAGGACTTCTTAGCAATGACTGACATGAGAAAAAGCAAAAAAACAAAACAATACAAAAACAAACCATTATTAACAGCTTTATTCCGTGATTAGATTATATTTCTGCAATGGAATTATTCTGATGTGTCCCTACACAAGATACAATGTCCTTACAAAATAAAACATGCCTTACTCAATTAATAAAATAATTAAAAATAAGTGTGATGTCATATATCACAGTACTAAAAAATAATGGTTGAGGCCAAATGTCATCGGTGATTCTGAACACAAAGGAAATACTGTCCAAGCTATGTCAGCAAACATGAGAGAGCAAAAGAATGATGCTGGACAAGGATGACAGGAAGATAAAGTGAGTTCAGATGGGAAAAGAGAAGCTAAATGTCAATCTGTAGATATATAAAAACTACTACTGGAATTCAAGTTTATTCTACTAGTCTAACCTTTCATGAAGGAATTAAGAAAAACATTTATGTACGCATGGAAAGTATGCATACACATATAAACATAAAATTACTACTAGCACATTACTGAAATTTCAGAAAAATTTAACATCTTTCAAATAATCAGCATACTCTTTGTACATTTAAAACTATATATTGTAGAATAAAATATAGTAGACTATGGTTAAAATTTTTGTTGTTTATGGTTAGAATTTTTGTAATAAAATACTTGTATAAATTCCTAACAAAAACTTTGGTCTCAGTAAGTTGAAAAAGATAAACCAAATTGATGGAAATATGAAATATTAAAATTTTATATCTACTATCTATTATCTTTTTTTTTTTTTTTTGAGACAGGGTCTTGCTTTGTAGTTCAGGCTGGCCCTCAACTCACTACGTAGCCCAGGCAAGCCTCGAACTCAGCAATCCTCCTGACTCTGCCTCCCAAGTGCTGGGATTACAGGCATGAGCCACCACTCCCAGCACTGTGGTATGTGGTATTGATTGCTGGTGGGTGTGAGTCACCACACCCAACACTGTATGTGGTACCGGGATCGAACTCAGGGCTTGCGCTTGTGAGGCAGGCGCTCGAACTACTGAGCTAAATCCCTGGCTCCAATATCCACTATTATCTTATAGTACATTTTCTATACGTTAAATAGTTTTGTTTCAAAATTATTTGTACAGACTGCCCAACATCCTCTTAAGTAAACTCACAGTACTCTAATTAATTGTAATGAGATTACTGGCCATTTAGGTTGTTCTAATTATTATTTTATGATTTTTGATCTATATAGTTCTAGTGATATCCTTACACTTTCAAGTTTGACTTCTAAGTCCAAAGGCATGACCACTGTAAGGACTCCTCATATATGCTGCCTATCTTGTAAAACTGCCATGCAAACATAGGATGCTATTAAGAGAGGTACCCATTTTATGGAATTCTCAACATAACTGTGTGACGCTGTTTCAATATTTTTGCTTCTTTTACTGTGTTAATTTTACTAATGTTGAATATCTTTTTATGTCATTTAATGGCAAGTTTTTCACTTTTTTCTATTTATATATTTTGCAATGCATTGAAGTCAAATTTTTTTTTCCCTCATAAAATCATATGAAATGTTCTGACCAGCACGGTGGCATAGAGGTGCAGTCCCACCTATTTGGAGGCCCTCTGGAAGACCCTTTGGGCCTGCACCCAGGAGTTTAAGACCAGCCTGATAAAATGAAAGAATGAATCAGTGCTTTATACAGTAAATATTTCAGCCATTTAATCACTGCTTTTTATGTTTGCTGCAATATTCTTCCTATATTATTTTGCAATTTGATTTTCAGTGTTATTTTTGGCTATGACATTCATCATTATGCAGTGAAATTTATACTCTTCTCTTTGTTATTCTGTCTTTTAAACTAGAAAAGCTCTTTCCAGATTTTTTTTTTTTTGAGACAGGGTCTCACTTTGTAGTTCAGGCTGGCCCTCAACTCACTATGCAGCCCAGGCAAGCCTTGAACTCAGCAATCCTTTTCCCTCTGCCTTCCAAGTGCTGGGATTACAGGCATGAGCCACCGTCCCTGACACGGTGGTATGTGGTACTGATTGGTGGTGGGCGTGAGTCACCACGCCTGGTACTGTACGTGGTTTCCAGGATCAATCCAGGCACCTTGCACTTGCTAGGCAGGCACCAGAACCACTGAGCTAAATCTCTGGTCCTCTTTCCAGATTTCTGAGTTAAAGCCTCAGTTTGACTTTTCAAAATTTTAAGACTATTATCAATTTATTCTGGTGAACACTTGGTGTGATGTGATGACAAATTCTTTTATGTGCTCAAATTACTGTACACCAATTCTAGTAGTTTATAAATAATGTCTCCTTTCCTGGTTATCTCCTAATATTCTCAATCTAATTTATAAAAAATTAATATTGGTCTAATATACTTCTACTGAATTGAAGTATTAGGCCACAACCCTCTGAATTCAGTATAGGAAGTCTGTTTTAAAATGCTATCTCGCTCAAATATTCAAAGTCTGGTCACTGAAGAAACAGTACTAAGTGTGTTTCTCCTCCTACAGTCTCAGAAGAGTAGCTATGACGTTCTAGTGTGAACTGCCAAAGAGGCACATTCAAGTCTGATGGTCAATCGTTTTTTTAAATAGGAAAAATCAAAACAGTTTCACCTATCACCATTTTCATAAATAGAATCCTAATTAAAGCAGACGACTTACCAGTCTTTTCTGATTTAACACTTGTTCTAAAAGAGTAGGCCTTGCAGGACGATCTCCAAAAGTTCCTGTATTCTGTTTCACAATGGAGAGTATGTTATCTGCACTTTCCTGGGATAAATGATAACAAAATGAGGTGAACCGTTAACACAACATAATAATTCACAATGATGGACATTTCAGGAGTGTAATAAATAGGTGTTTGCTTTTCTTCCTTTTGTTCAGTTCCTGTAAAATCTGGGTAGAACCCCTTGTTAAGTCACAGGTGAGGGGCTGGCACTTAATTTTATATAGTATTTGTTTTTACTCCCACTCCTTCCAGGATTTCCAACCTGGGCTCTTCAGTCTCTTGGAGGCTCTCAAATTAATAGTGGAGCAAAGGTGAGGAGAATGATTTCCTTGTGAGCTATTTTAAGAAGTATAAAAAAGGCCAAGTAGAACTGAACTTTCTCACATACATCTAGTTAGAACAAAACAGTCTGCCTGCTTTTGGATGAAATATATGAATTTAGAGGTAATCTGTATATTGCTCATGGGATGCTATTAATTTTGCTGCCCAATTCATTATCAAAAGGAGGAACAGTAAGATAGTGCTTAAAGAGGCAATTAATCAAAAAGCTTTCAAAATTCAGAAGTCACTAGGAGAAAAATTATAAACTGGTTTGAAAAGGCTCAAAAACACTAGTAGCACCTTCTGTCATTGTAAATAAATTGAGGTAAGCCCTCAAATGATACTGTTACCCTTGGATATTGAAATTCAAGTAAAATTGGCAGCACTTACTACCAAATATGTAATTAATTTTCCTGACAGAATAGTACCTTAGTACTTACCAATTTTTCTGGAATAATAAAACATTATTCTAGTTAACTTAAATATTCTATGAAAACCAGGATACAATAGTGATCACATCCAAAAATGCTCACTAAACATAAAGGTGTAAAATGTTTTACCATAATTTAATCTTGTTAGTCTTTAAAAGGGACATTCTCAGTTTTTCTTCTTGGCTTCTCTCCTGGCCTTTGGCTTGTCTGTATGAGATGCTGTTCTTTCCCTATGAGGTTTTGAAACCTGATATTATAAAAAAAAGTGTTTTATTTCTAAGTTATTTGGCTCCAAAATGTAAAAGTTCAGAAATTTTCTATTACCTACAGAAAACAAAAATAGTTTCTTCCTCCCTCTCTTCATATAGTCAACTTAATGAGATCGTTTCATTTTATGTGCCCAATAAATGGAGCTGGAATTGACCTGATGGCAGAACACGCTCCATCCTCACAACCCCAGATATGCACTGTCGAGTTACAATGTGAGCATCACAAAACACAGAAGCTTGTAAGAGAAATAACCTTGAGTCATCCAGTTCGAACTTCTGCAAGTGTGGGAATTCCCTATTCAAAAGTTCTTTTCCAAAGGAGTTTACCAATATTTGTGGTTATTCCATTTGGTTCTGAAGAGCTCTAGGATTGAGGCAGCTTTCAATGAGCTTGAACTGAAAGGTACAACCCTTGTGATTTGTACCTAGAGCCCAGTTACTTCGGAACTGTGCAAAATAAAATATGCTTCTTCTAAATGGTAGCTTTGGGCTAGTTAAGGATCATGATTCCAATCCACACAAGGGGATTGATTATTTTATCTCTAGTTGTTTCATAAAGCACAGTTCTTAGAGACATGGTTTCTACATATTTATGCCTTATGTAACCCTGGTTTGTATAAGACATACTCTTTGGAGGGTGTTGACAAAGGGTCTCCTCATGTAGTTCAGGCTGGCCAGGAACTATGTAGTTCACGTTGGCCTCAGCCTCAATTAATGGTGATTCTCCTGATTCAGCCTTCCAAGTGCTGGGATTACAGGTATGTGCCACCACGCCTGCCAGAAATACTGATTTTAAATGCCTCAGTTTCTTCTAATCTCGCTGCTCACCCTCTGTGGCAGAAGACCCCCCCATCCATCTTGTAATGGTCTCTTAATAGTCTCCAAATCTATAGGTCTTCATGAACTTGAATTCATCCTTACAAAACTTCAAGATTCCAAGCCCAAACCCCATAGCCACACATTCTCTATTGTACAAAAATTGGCTTCAATAGCTCTTTCTCAATTTATTCTTCAAGAATTTTCTTTCTCTTCAATAAATTACTTGTTATTAGTATATATTTACCATATGTAATAATTACATCATCATGGCGAACTGCTGCATATACATATTATACTCTTCTCGTCCATTTCTCATGCATTTTCCACAAAACTACTCTTCTTAGCTAGAAGAATGGTCTATTTGCTTGCTTCCCAGAGAGTTTTCTACTTCCCCTTCTTTACTGAAGTGTGTTACTTTTTACCCATCAGAATTCAAGGAAACATTGTAGCGTGGGAATAAAAGTGAAGATCCCGAATCAGCTTGCTTATATTGGAGCACTTGCTGGCTACCTGACCTAGGCCAACCTGCTTTTTCTGAGCCTCCATTTCCACCTATGGAAAACACAGAGGTTTTCATAGCGGAAGGTTTGTGAGATTCAAGTTTAGTCCGGCTAACTGACCGGCACGTAAAAAACTTGGCCATTCTTTCTGACTTGTAATAAATTACATCGCCACTGCAAAGCCCTTCCAGTGTTATCTCAGCCGACAGTGACCTAGTTTTTCCTCCTTAAACATTAGAACAGCACTAAATGGTGGCCCTTAGAATATATTACTTGACACTATTATTTTTTTTATATTCCATTCAAAGGTAAGACTTCTATCTCCTCTAACCGCCTCAGAACGGGAAAAATGTCCCACAATCTGACAAATGGTGTAATAGCTTATAAATTAATAGGTTGCTTCCTTAAAACACACACACACACACACGCACAGAAATTATTTTATGACAAAATTAGAAGATTGTTTTTAGGGTATGGGCAGGAAGTATAGAAACACTGCAGACAGAGTCCTAAGAATAGGGACAGTGAGCACAGCACTGGAAAGAGGAAACTACCTTCTCTAATAATTTCCTCGACGATTCGAAGTCTGTCTGCTCCTTCAGAAATGGGTCAGATCAATCCTTTATTAGCCGTCCGGGACCAGTCCACGTCCCAGATCTCTGAAACCACAGCTCTCACCCAGGCGTCACATCGTTTTCACTGCAACTGATTGACTTATCCCAAGGGCGCAAGCGGCTCGCTGAAGCTGTGCAGGATCCTAGGAATCCTAATTTAGAGCAGGCACGCCTTCCGCGCAGCGCAGGCATCTCCCTTGGGAACCTAGCCCTTTGGGAAGCAGCTGGCAGGGCCTTGGAAATAAGGCTGAACCAAGGGTGAGTTTTCCTCTTCTTCGTCCTCCCACTCCGGAGGCCCCTGGCGAAACACAGTACCTCCGGTTTGACGTTTCCCGCGCTGCCAGCAGAGGCGCCTCCACCGCAGTTCAGGGCCTGGTCGCTCTTCTTCTTCTTGTACTTGTCCTTGTACATTTTGTTGCGGTGTTTCTTGCACATCCACGGCTTCCGCTGTTTGGCCACCTGGCTGGTGGTCTCGCTGCAGCCCTCGTAGGTGCAGGTCTTGCTCATGCCCACCCCGCCACTGCCCCGTCTCCGGGGCCCCCCGCTGCCGCTCTCGCCCCCGGAATGGGCTTCCTCATCCTCCAGGTCCTCCAAGCTGGCCGCGCTCTCGCCGTCCCCCGGGGGATCTGAGGTGTCCAGCAGGTCGGCCTCGTCTTCCCCGGCCTCATCTTCAGCATCTCCCACTACCTCGCCCGAGTACGCGCCGGGGCTTGCCGCCGTGGCGGGCGCCGAGATGTGGGCGTCCTCCGGCGCGGCTCCGTCCGGCACGCAGCAAGGGTGCACCACCAGCAGGGGGAACTGCGAGGCCGGGGCCGCCGCGGTGGGGGAGGGCTCCGCGCCCTCGGTGACACCCGGCACCTCCGTGCTTCCCGGGACCTGGCGGGGTCCAGGACCCCAGACCTCCAGCACCGGCGGGGCTCTACCGCGCTTCGCGCACTCAGACTCCGGCCGGCCAGGAAAGCAAAGCACGGGCTGTGGGAAGGCGCCTGGCTGCGCCTGCGCAGTCCTGGCCCACGCATTTGCGTCCGCACACTCCGGCTTTAGGACTCTGCGTCCGGAGGGGCGGGGCTCCACAGGGCCTCGAGAGACTGACTGCGCATGTGCGCCTTCTGGAGCTGTGTCCCGCGCGCTGGCGGGCGTTGGGTGAGGTGGCTCAGATGGACCTTTGTCTGGTTTGGTCAGTCAACGCGTTTTGCTGGAGTCTGCTGTATCTAAAACATTTCAGTCTTTTTCTACTGAAATTCCACTGTGACTGGTGACGTTAGGAAGCTGATTACAGTATAATGAGAATTTGCCCCAAACTGCCTGAAGTAGGAGAGCCAAAGCTGTCATCAGCAGGCAGCGCAAACTCAGTTATTAAAGGAAACGTGGCCTACTTCAAAATAGTAGAGGAGTGGGCCAGACCTGTGGGCCAGGCGTCCGTGTACTGAGAAATGATTGGACTTTTTGTTGGTTTTGGTAGTATTGTAGATCAAGCCCGTGTCTTTGCAGTGAGCTATATCTCCAGGCCTATTTATTTATTTTTAAAGTTTTGAGTGTCCTTAATTTACGCAGGCGGGGCTCTAACTTGGGATCCTCTTGCCATGGTCTGAGTGTACTGGGATTGCAGGTATGTACCGTCATGTATCTAACTTATAATTTTTTTTTCTTTTCTGAAAGCTTTATTGGATTGTTTTTTTTTTTCTTTTTTGAGATGGGGGTCTTGCTTTGTAGTTCAGGCTCGCCCTGAGCTCACTGGGTAACCCAAGCAAGCCTCAAACTCAGCAGTCTTCCTGCTTCTGCCTCCTGAGTACTGTGATTATAGGCGTTAGCCACCACGCCCACCATTGTGGTATGTGGTACTGATTGCTAGGGGGTGTGAGTCACCACCCCCAGGATTATCGCATGTAGTTAGTGGGAATCAAACTCAGGACCGTGTGCTTGCTAGGCAGGCACGGGAAACACTGAGCTAAATCTCCAGCCCATGTATTGGCTTTTTAATACTTGCTCTTCGCTATGTTCTCTACAGTAAGTTTTCATGTTTTCAATAAATATAATGAAAATGTTTGCCAAAAAACACCAAATGACAAACCATAAACAAACAGAAAGTGATTCTGGAAGAAAAGAAACCTCTCCTTTATACCAGTTACTGGACAATTAATTGCTAGTCTCCCACTTGGCTAAATCCCAGGAGGAAACCGATCCAGCTAAATAGACGTTCTCTTTATCTTCTCAGTCTTTATCTTCCCCATTTCACCTGTAGAAAATGAAGGAAATGATTTGGCACAAAGTTGTTTGGATGTAGATGGGTGTGGAAATCACCAGTACTATTTTAAACAGAAACAAGACTCCACCTCCTCACAGCACATTCAGCAACTAGACTCGTCAATGGATGAATGATTGGGTAATGGTTTAGATGAATCCACTGATGAGTATAGTGCTTCCATCATCCAATCTCCTTTGAAACACATGAAATTTTAAGGAGACATTTTAAATCTAAACCATATCAGTGTTATGGAAAGAAATAGCAAGTTACATTGAAGTACAGACATATAGAATTTACAAAATAGGGAATAGTGTGTTTATCATAGTGTGCAAATTATGTGCCAAATATTCTTCATGTCGTGTGGGAACATATATCAAACTCTGGAGTTGGTGTAAAGACTGGTTTCAATTGAAGATATTTGAGATACAATAGATGAAGAAAGAAACCTTAACATTTTTTATCTGACTGAAAGGAGAAATATTTGAGAAATGAAGATGGTCAGAAATCTCTGTTTTGACTGGTGTATTCCTAGGAGAGAGTTCAAGTTAATGTACCATAAATTCTCCTCCGGTGGAATTTCATGATTATGAATTCAGAAGACAAACATCACAAACCTCCTTATTTCCCATTTGTTCCCTTAAACACCCCTTTATGTTTCATAAAGAAAACTATTGCTCATCCTATAGGGATCTCTTCTTCCCTTTCTGTTTTCTGTATTCACTCTGATGTTTAGACCCCATATTCTAAAAACTCCACATCTGTGTCCTATGTATTTCACTTCTGAGTATGTCCTCAGGGTACCTCCATATAAGTAGAAATGACTCAAATTTATCACTCTTTCTAGCAGAGTAATACTCCATTTTAGAGAAAGCCCACATCTTCTTTATCTAGTCTCCTGGTGATGAGCATTTGGGCTGTTTTCAAGATTTACTTATCACAAACTGAGCTGCTAAGAACATGGGCACACATGTGTTGCTTTTAATTCTTTCGTATATGTATACCCACTGTGGTGATAGTTGGATCTAATAGCAGGGTCCTAGGGGTTTTTTTTTTTTTTGTGGTACCAAGGGTTGAACTTGGGCCCTTGTGCTTCCAAAGTAGGTGCAGTACCAATTGAGGCAAACCTCCAGCCCAAGGGTCCTAGGTTTTGAAGGAATCTCTAAACTCATTTCATTTATTTGAGTCACCTTCCTTTTTTTCTTAGTCTGGCTAAGAGTTATTTAATTTAAATCTCCTTTTGTTTGGAGATATGTTACACTCCATAAAGCCCAACCATTGCAAGTATAGAATTTACAGACTTAGTGAATTGATAGACTTGCAAAACTATTACAAAAAAATTTATGAAAAATATCTGCCACCCCCACCCCCATAGCTTTTTCTTCATTTTCAGTCACTCTCTGCTTCTACTTCAAGCCCTAGGAAAGAGTCACTGGACAAAATCCGAAGAACTCCCTCAAAGTAGAGATGGGATCATGGACTCATTCTCCTCATTGGTAGCATGTTTGCTGACTTCAATCACACAAAAAAAGGTTTTTCAAAGACACGGTAATAAGAGGCATAAAGAAGTTTATTGGGCAGAATTTTAAAAATATATACTCCATGGCTTGGAGTTGATAGATTTGAAGGTGGGTTATCTAGGACATATATTCATAGTTTCTCTCGTACCATCCCCCTGATGGGCAGTTAGAATGTGAACCATTTACATGCTTGAGCCTGAGATACGCTCTTGTCTTAATAGTGCACTTCCTGAGGTTGGCAGTTGGTAGGAGGAAGTGCAAGTTTTAGGTGAAAAGTATGGGCCCAGAGCTCAGTTTACCTGCATATTATCTTTAAAGCCCTTAAGAGTTTGTTTGTGTGTGTGTGTGTGTGTGTGTATAAGGGAAAGAAGCTTGAAAACTTTTCTGTTCTGCAGCTACAGTTTTTCTTAAAGCTATAGTTTAAAAATTATGAGTTTCCTTGACTCCTTTTATAACCTATCTTTATTTTTTTAACGCATCTCCAAACCACTAATCTACTTTGTCTCTACAGATTTTTCCTTCGTGGATTTTATACCTATGTAGTAATCACATGGTTTGTGTTTTGTGTGTGTGTGTGTGTGTGTGTGACTTCTTGTACTCTGCATAATTTTTGAGATGAATCTATTTTGTTGCTTATATAATAGTTTTTATTCCAGAATATTATTTTACTGTGTGTTTATCAGATGATAGACAGTTGAATTATTTTTATCATTTTGATACTTGAGAATAAGGGAGCAGATGTTGCTATCCAGTGTTTAGCATGTAGTAGGCCCTCCAGAATATTATCTGACCGAATCTATTGATAAATGAATAAGCCAAGATACAGAAAGTAGCCTGTAAGGGCACAGGACCTATCTTCATACATGTCAGTGCAGCTGATAGAACAGGGAACAGGACTCTGTCTTCGATTCAGCATCTCAGCTATTATAAAGTTGGCCTAAAGTACCTCTAAACTCTTTCCTAAAATTTAAATATAGATTTTTCCAAACAAATTCGTTTCATTGAAGATCCTTTTAATTATATGATGATGCAAAAGTACTATGCACTCAGTTGAAATCCAGTTTTCTCCTGTGACACTGGGCTGGGATGTTACTGGACCTTAAGGTTCCTAATGCTCACTTCTCAACCCAAAAACTGAGGAAACAGGAATTCGTGACAGAAAAAGGTTTAATCAAAGCTGGCTGTGTGAGGAGGGTTTTTGTGGGAGGGACCAAGAGTGCCATGGGATTTTCTTGCAGCGTCCTGTTTTCACTAGTAGGCCACAGTGGGCCTCTTTCCTCTCTCATCCCAACAGAGACTGACCTTGGCCTTCTGGAGCCAGTTTCTCTCTATTCTTTTCAGACAGACATTACTTTTCTGTAAGTCATTTTATATAAGCCAAGAGTGTTTACAGAAGAGTCTCTTTAGAAATTAGAATATCAAAAAGGATGGGTTATTAAAGGGCTGGGAAGAGAAGAAAGGGTTAGAAAGGGAGGTAGCTGTGCTGGAAATATGGTGCCTAGAAAGCAAATCAATTAATCTGCAGTGAGCTGTAGGTCCCAGGGAGCCCAATGATGTGAGGATCAAAATCCCATCCTGTTCAAAATGTTGCTGGAGTTTTTTGGATATTGAAATATGTGTTTTCACATCCCAACATGTGTAGAAAATGCCCATCCTTGCATTTCACTACATATTCAATACTTCATTATATAATAGATTTTATTAGATTATTTTGCCCAACTTCAGCCTAATGTAAATGTGTTGCCCATGTTTAAGGTAAGTCAGGATAAGGTATGATGTTCAAAGTTTAGGTAGTAAATGCAAGGTTTGATTTATGATACTGTCACCTTACAGTGGTTATTCCAGGATGAAAATGAATTGTATATTGTTGTGTAGATATGTCTATTATTTTTAGACCTAGCCTTTGGGATTTAATTTAATTAGTCTGGCATGGGGTCAAATTCGCATCTTTTAAAATAGGTGCTTCTCATATGCAGTCAGTGTTGGGAACCACTGAATTCTCAGCGACTTAGTAAGGTGTGATCTAATGCATTTATGTGTGCAAACAGATATCCTAATGCAGGAGTTCAAAACACAAGATAATATGGCATAGTGAGTATTTTACGCGGAAAGAATTGAGAAAATCATAGAAGCAGGAATATTACTTTCTGACCTCCTCCTGCCTTTCTCCCCTGAAGTGTGGTGGTGAAAGAATTCTCTAACCCACTTCCTCTGAAAATAGATCCTAAATATCTCATTCCAGAGAGATGTTGCCTGTGAGGCAGTATGGAGCCGAGGAAACAGGCCTCGCTAATCTCTCCTAGTTATGAGGATTAGACCACAAAACTTGTGCTCTCAGTGCATTCCTGTGCAACTGTCCATAACAATAATTGTCCTCGTGTCTTTGCATCTTCATTTCTGAAGGCTCCTATGTAGTGTAAAACTTGTATTCAATCAACTCATGATTTTCTTTGATTAATCTGTTTTTGCTCTGTATCAGTTATAAACTTTGTAATGGATGAGGAAAAGATTTTAAAATGAAGAATAAAGTCATTATTTATGACACAGGATACTGTGAAAGTACCTTAAGTAATGTAACTGTTTTGAGCTTAAAGTAGGTTAGTTAAGCTATGATGTCTAAAGTTTAGATATCAAATGCATTTTTGATATATGATATTGTCAACTTAAAATGGGTTTTTCTGGATGTAATTTCTTCTATCTGAAGATCATCCAATTTACTATCCATAATCCACCTTCTAGAATTTAAAAATGTGAAGAAGATTATGTTTTGATAAGTTACAGTAAAGAAAGCAAGATTGGAAAAAGAAACAGGCAAGAAGCTGTGCTCTAGTCCTCTGGGAACCTGAACAGCAGCATAGTTTAAAAGAAAGCAATAAAAATATACACTCTCAATGCAGAATTCCTAACTAATATTTTAACTTTAAATTTAAACAGATATATACTAATATGTGAACTATTTGAAAGCAGTATCTTTCATTGAAATTCAATGAGATGTCTATTTTCTAGTTCCTTTAGTTGTACTGTTTTAGTTGCCTTGATGTCCTTAATAGATCAAAAGTGTTTACCTTTTATGGTCCCTTTCCTCTGAAGGAAACCCCGGAAGTTGCCCAGTGCCACATCCAGTGAACAAGGTGGATAAAGATACACTGCAATGTTTTTACGAGCCTGTTTTTCCATGGTTAGTATCTGGCAGTAGAATTCCCTGTATTTTAGATCACTTGTCATAGAGGCTCTTAAAAAGAGAACTTCCAGAAAGTGGAAAGAATAATGGGATAAGTGGGTTTGAATGGAGGACGCATATTGTATTTTGAGGGAATTCATGGCATTGTATCTTGTCCTGTAACAAATTTAAAATTTAAAAACACTTTGGTTTTGATCATCTTTGATATGTTTTGTTTTTTGTTTTTTGGGGTTTTTTTTTTGAGACAGGTTCTAGCTTTGTAGTTCAGGCTGGCTCTGAGCTCACTATGTAGCCCAGGCAAGCCTCAAACTCAGCAATCCTCCTGCCTCTGCCTCCCAAGTGCTGGGATTACAGGTGTGAGCCACCATGCCCGGCCATCTTTGATATGTTTTAATATTCTAATGAATCTATTAAGGTCAGTTTTGTTTGTTTCTTTTTGTTTGTCTCAGGGATTGAATTTGGCACCTTGTGCTTGTGAGGAAGGCACTGGAACCACTGAGGTAAATCCCTGGATAAGGTCAGTTTTACAACTTCCTGTGATATGTTTGAAATTTCTTTTTCATGGCTTTTGCAGTTAACACATAGAAAATATTGTCAGCCATATCTGTAGTAGGAACTGCTGTCATAATTGCTTTTCAAACAAGTAAGTCTTATCTGGATCCCAAATCTTTTCAATTAGGCTGATTAAAGCATGCTTTGTCCTCAAAATCCTTTGGAAGCTCAATTAACTTTTCTTGAAAATAATGGCAAACACATGTCACATCTGTTTAAGCCACTCAATCTACTCTTGTAAAATGTTCAGTGATCTGTAATTCTGATCATCATAGCATTGAAAGGAAGGAAATACATTTTCAAATCATCCTTCTGTTACATTATGTTACATTATGCTCAAACTCTAAAGGTCCTTAGTGAACAAATATGACTGACTGTTCATGTGTTCCTAAAATTAATATTTTGAAATCTAAACCATTAAGGTTTGGAAGTGAGATCTTTGGAGGGTTATTAGGTCCTGAGGGCAAAAACCCCTCATAAATGGTGTCGGTGTCATTAGCAAAGAGATTCCAGAGATTTCTTGTTCCTTCTGCCATTTGACAATCCATCCAAGAGGTGATTTCTGTGAAGTAGGGAACTGAGCTTCATGAAGGATTCTATGGGCATCTTTTGCTTTGTTTTGTTTGTTTTTGTTCCTTTGGGAAAAGATGTGAACTTACATGAAGTACCAGCATCTTATATACTACATCAGCCAAAAATGTTAACATGTATCTGATTAATCCTATAGAAATCATTACCCACGTGTAAGGAAGTGAGGGAGGAGGAATATGTTAAATCACAAAATGAGGAATGAGTCAGAAAAATGCGTAATCTGAAAATTCTAAAATATAGATTATACTAGATGATTTTCCTGACCTTTAAAGGATACATCAATGTAATGTAAGAGAAAGTTTTCGACTCAACAGACTGATGATTAGAAGCAAAGTGGTATAGTATGCATATTGTACATTGAAATGTTTTAGCCAAAATTTACGTACCTACAGGAAACAGATATGGCAAAATATTCACAATTGTTGAATCTAGGTATATGGGTGTTCACCTAGCTCCCAACCTATTATATGCCAAATGTGTCAAGTTTGTGGCCCCACACATTGAAGAATGAAGTCGCAAACCAAAGAAGTCAGGAGAGTTTTGCTGGAAATACAGAGATAGGAACACCTCCCAAATTTCCAGAAGGGATGCCAAGTGAGTAGCCACCGAGGATCTCTGACAGGGCTATTTGATACAACAAAATCACAACGTGGGTACAATGTGGGTCAAGCTAGAATCAGCCTATAGGATTATAAGTGTCGGTGTTTACCTGATGTTGGTTCAACAGGTAAACAAGTCATGTAGTGAGGTTATATGGAAAGAATAAAGACAGTTGTGGGAAGGGAGGAGAGATTGATGCCAACTGGATTTACTGAATAGGTGGTACTGATTATAATATAATTTGAAGTTATTGTTTATCTTCTAGTGAGGCAAGTGGGCCTGGTACTACATCTTTATCTTGAGGCCTGATCTTGAGATACAGCTCCAGACAATTCTGATGTCTTTATTTTTCTGTTAACTTTCTTGAGAACCCAGTCCCTCTCTGATTGGATATGAATTTGTATCCAATTTAGTTCCGTATGAGAGCCCTAGTCTGTCAACTTTTTGTACATTTAAAAAATATACTTTTTACTACCTAAAAGTAGAAATTAAAGTCATTAAAACTTGCATAAAGACCTTTTCAAAAGTACTTGAAAGCTAATCACTTGATTTTAAATGTTTTTATTGTTTCATTGATACCATATAATTAATAATGATGTGAGCTAGGTCTTTTGAAGAAACTCCCTTGGTAAACTATTTTATATGCACAAACTATTCAGGCTCTTCACTGATATTTGATAGGTTATGAGTAATTTGTCACTGAGGGGATTATTTTTCAACAATCATTGGTGATTCTTCCTTCTCTAAGACTCTTTGTATTTAAGTTGCGGATGAATAATAAAATGGCTTAAGACACCTGTTTCATCTTTTTTCTGAGCTCTAACAGTAGGGTATGGCTCTAAATTGGCATTGCTGGTGGTCCATCTGTTAAAGAAACAATAATGTTACAAAGGAATTTTTTCCTTTAATTAGCTGTAAGACTATTGCCAATTCTTTTGTATTTTTTGTCAGTTGATTTTAGAACTGGTTTATGTACATTTTCTCTCCTTTCAAACTGTACATTTGCAAATAATCTTTAATGCATGGAATATCTTATCCACTTGTAATAAAGATTAACTGTATTGTATAACTGATTTCAATATATTCTTAAAGTCATATTGCAATGGAACAGAAATATCATTTAGTTTATATTTCCTTTGATTTTTGTTGTAATGATCTCTTATACAGCTAATTTTAAAAATATTATACACATTAGTTTTTGAATATTTAATGATTTGTTATATTCCATAATCACTTTTACCATTCTGAAAGAGTCAATGAGATCTTGCTACCAAAAATGCATATGTACTTCTGGAAAAGAAAAGCTTGTATAAATATTTTAATAGTAAATTTATTAGGATATCATGAGATGAGTTCAGTTACCTTTGGCCTCTCTAATTATAAGAGATACTCAAAGGGCTGGCCATTAGCTTCTCCATATATATTAGTGTTGACAAACTTCTGCTTTGGTAACTTTGGTGACTTTTGGTCACTGTCATTGCTGCACACCTCTTTTCAGTTTCTTCTTGAAGGTCCAGCAGTGTAGTGGGTTTGCTGTGACATGCAACATTTTCAAGGGTCCCTTCTTTATTAGAAGAGTAGTAGCATTTGTGAAAAAAATAATATATTTTTTTGCTGAATTATGTATATATATATATATATTTTTTTTTTGGTGAGCTCTGCACAGTTTTGGGGGGTTTATTCCCCCTCCATCTTAGTTACTTTCCTTATTGCTGAGGCAGAATACCTGAAGCTCACAAGTTAAAGGAACAATGGTTTATTTTGGTTCCCAGTTAGTAGAGATTTCAGTCCATAGTCATCTAGCTTCAAGGCAGGGCAGCATGGCAGAGGGATATCACACAAGAGAAACAACTCATGATGTGGCGTGCAGAAGGCAGCAAGCAGCAGCAGCAAGAGTGAGATTGCCTTTCCCTTTTATCCTACTCGGCAAACCTTTGAAGTCATGTGACCCACAACCAACATGGGACTTCTAATTTTAGTAAATCCTTTCAGCCACACCCAGAACCATGCTAATTCCAGTCAGTGGTCTAATTTAGTATCACACACTCTTAATCCCAGTCTTATACACCCTACATCCAGCAAACTCTGAAAAGCTCATCTATGAGCCCATGAGGCTTTCCGTAGACATCTGAATACAAGCCAAAATTATACACACACACATGCATGCACGCACATGCACACTTCTCCTTGCTGACACATATCTGTGCTCTCTTGTAAAATGTGCACTTAAGGGCCGGAGGGTTAGCTCAGTGGTTCCGGCGCCGGCCTCACAAGCGCAAGGACCTGAGTTCGATCCCTGGTAACCACATATAATGCTGGGTGTGGAGACACGCCCACCAACAATCAACACCGCATACCACAATGCT
>PVIC010039258.1:0-17220 GCA_004025085.1 Thryonomys swinderianus
AGAGAGAGAGAAGAATCACTGGCTCAGTTGTACTCACATGATGTTTGACGTTATGTACTACCCAAGACTTTTTCATCAAATTAAAATTTTTAGAAATGTTTGTCTTGTAGAACACTCGCTAAACAAGTTACTCACGATTTGAGGTTCTACTGAACTGTACTTTATCTGCCTTCTTATTGGTCTCTGTTTCTTGAAACTCTGATTGCACTAACTTGTATTTGTTTGTGAATGTTCTACCCAGGCTCTATTATATTAGCATCCTGGCCCCTGGTCCAAGTTTCTAACCACTTACCAGTAAACTGGATGCTGTGTGCCCACCTCTACCAGACTGCCATGAAGGCAGATTTCCTACACATACAGTGGCTGGTACAGGGCCCAATCTAGAGGAACTGTCCAGAAACTATTGCTGCCCGCTAATCCCAAGTCCCGACCCTGGTCACGTACTGGAACTTGTTACCTCTGCTTACAGATACCCCTCCCCATTCCACTATGATCAGAACTTCTTAGGATAGGGCCTAATTACTAATACCTTCAGGACTCTCTTGTGATTATTATCATAATAATTTCAAGGTACAGAGTTATAGAACCACTTCAGTGTTTTGTGGGTTAAAATGGTATTTGTTTTGTTCCCTGTTGTATTCTGAGGACCTAGCACAGTACTTAGTACAGGGAAAGTATCTAATACATGCTTAAGGAATTCATGAAACAGGGCAGGAGATTTAGCTCAGTGGTTCCGGCACCTGCCTCGCAAGCGCAAGGTCCTGAGTTCGATCCCCAGTAACCACATACAATGCTGGGCGTGGAGACTCACGCCCACCAGCAATCAATACCACATACCACATATGCCAGGCATGGTGGCTCACGCCTGTAATCCCAGCACTCGGGAGGCAGAGACAGGAGGATTGCTGAGTTCCAGGCTTGCCTGGGCTATACAGTGAGCTCAGGGCAGCCTGAACTACAAAGGGAGATCCTGTCTCAAAAAAAAGGAAAAAAAAGGAATTCATGAAACAAAACCTGCCACTCATTATATTCCAAGATAAATTACCACCAACATGTAGAGAGTTTATAACTCTAAGAGTTTAGAGCAAAGAAAAAATATCCAGTGTCTGAACAGAAAACTGAACACACACAAAGGCCTGTAATTAATTTCCAGGCACTAGAAGCACATAGTTTTGTAGCCAAACTGTTGTAGTTTGCATAAAATAAGAAGTGGATCTGGGAAATGAAAATCAAAGCCTCACGAGATATCATGTTACTCTAGTTAGGGTGGATATTGCCAAAAATGTTTTTTCTAAATAAAGACTGTAAATGGTATTGAGGATACATAACAAGGGGGAACTCTTACACACTCCTGATGGGAAAATAAACTGATCTCATGATTCTGGAAAATAATATGGAGATTCCTCAACAAACCAGAATTGGAACTACTGCATGACCACTGCTGGGTGTGTGTCTGAAAAAAATCAGTACATTGGACAGGAACCTGTACCTCATGAATTTTGCAGCACTATTTGTGGGGTTAGTCAGGGGCCCTTGACAGACAAGTGGATAAAGACAAATGTGATGCAGAATTTATGTACACCAAAGAATATTATCCACCCATAAAAGAGAATGAAATCTTGTCACTTGATGAAAGCTGAATGGAATGAGTGAAATAAACCAGGCACAGAAAGGCAAATAGGGTGTGTTCTCTCTCCTTTACAAAAGCTAAAAATCTCGATCCCATAGAGGTAGAAAGTAAATTGTGGCCACTAGAGGCCACGATGGGTAGGAAGGAGAGGGAAAATGAGAGGCTGCATAACAGGTACCAACGCATCTAGACAGAAGGAAGTTCTCATGTTCCACAGAACAGGCCCAATCATGATTACAATTTGTTAGGCCTCTCAAAATTACTAGGAGAGGCTGGGCATGGTGACTCATGCCTATAATCCCAGCACTCAGGAGGTAGAGGCAGGAGGACTGCTGAGTTCAAGGCTTATCTGGGCTACATAGTGAGCTCAGGGCCAGCCTGAACTATAAAGCGAGACCCTGTCTCAAAAAACAAAAAAAAGTTACTAGGAGAAGAGCTTAAAGCCTCCCAACACAAAAAAATGCTAATTACATTCATGTGATCATGAAATACTGTACGCATTGAGCAAAATATCACTGTACTCCATAAACATGTGCAACTATTATGTCAATTAAAATAGATTTTTTTAAAGAATTAGATAATCTGTCTCACCAGTGCAGCAACTCAACAGCCTTTGCAATAACTTCTAGCAACCTACCAGAAGGATAAGATCCCAGATTCCAAACCTGAACGTCTCTTCTACATGCGAGAAGGGCCTGGAAGCCTCAAAGCCCCACCAGACATGTCTGACATGACAGCTGTCACTATGACTGCAGAATGCCTCACAGTATGCATAAAACTCCAATCATTTCTGCCGGAAGAATGCTTCATTCAGTTCCTTTTAAACACACGAGACAAAGTTCTCACGAAGTACAGAGGTGTTAGGTGGATTGCCAGGGCATTTGCCTCTCAGGGATGCAAAGCATCTCACCTGTCCACGCTCCCTGAGCTTCTTCCTGGCTCACGTCTCTACAGAGGAGCGGGAAACACCCTCGGCCATCGGCCGTTTCTGACTGATGCAGGGCCGTCACTCCTGAAGCCAGCAGTTGCAGCCCAGCCCCTCTCACCTGCAGATGGGACCCTGGCACTGTGTGGCTAATGAGACCATGAATCCCCTGGGCAGTGACACCTCGATCCCGAGGCGGTGGTGACACCTCCCCGGACAGAAGAGAGACGCTGGGGAAGCCCATTCCACGGGACACCTGGGCAAAGTCCTGGTGCACATGGATCCACCGGTGTGTAGGACAGAAAGAAGCATCTGAACAGGTGGGCTCAAAAAGCAGGAGTGAGAGGCCAGCCAGGCCTGGCCAGGCTGCAGGGTGACATGGGAGGAAGGAGCCACACAGAGCACTACATAGATGCTCCAAGGACTTCAAGAGCCCTGCACACCCTGTGACTGAGGTCACCAAAAAATAGCAGGATATTCAGTATATTCTCAGTGTGACAACCACTTTAAAAAAAAAAAAAAAACTGGGCCGGAGGGTTAGCTCAGTGGTTCTGGTGCCTGCCTCGCAAGCACAAGGTCCTGAGTTCAATCCCCAGTAAACCCATACAATGCTGGGTGTGGAGACTCACGCCCACCAGCAATCAATACCACATACCACAGTGCTGGGCATGGTGGCTCACACCTGTAATCCCAGCACATGGGAGGCAGAGGCAGGAGGATTGCTGAGTTCGAGGCTTGCCTGGGCTACATAGTGAGCTCAGAGCCAGCCTGAACTACAAAGCGAGACCCTGTCTCAAAAAGAAAAAAAAAAACTAAATTAGCATTTACTCAATTCGGGCAGAAACCTCTCCTCCTTATTCACTGCTTTTTCCAAACACAGTGCTGGCCAAATAACAGATGCCCAACAAATAGATGAATTCAATGAAAACAAAGAGCAAAAAGTAACAGAAATCTATGCACCAAACCCTCAGAGAGAGTCTCTCAATATGACAATACAGAAATTTTAGTTTTATCCTTGATACACTTTTCTGAATGTTTAAACAGTCCACAGATAGAGTATGTTACTTTTTAAATCAGAAACGCTGTGTTATTTTAAGAACTCCATGAGAAAATGAGGATTCTGCATTTCAACAGGAAGGAAAATGGAAGTGTTGTAGAGCTCCCTGGGCACCATTTGGCTTCGCGAGAGGTCCTGGACACAGAGATGCACAAGGTCTGCCTGCCGCACCCCACTAGGGCACAGGGGTACAGGTCCCCTTGAAGGAAGAGCTTGTTCAGAGCATGCTGTCCAGACCTGAGGACAGACAGGCAGCTGGCACCCAAGTCCACCGCAGTGGGCACATTGTTGACTCAGGGTCCCTACAGCAGTGTCTCCACTCCTGCAGCAGAAGCCATGAAACCAGGGAAAGGAAAGGCACGGGATGGAGCTGCTCGCCCAGGATGTGTGGAGAGGCCACTTCCTCGACTTCGAGGAGTCAGAACTGGGAGGAAACTGTTCCCTCAGTGCAGCCCTCATCTTAACGAGCAGTGATTGTGGAAGAAGGTACCTCAAACTTTGGAACCTCAGTGCCTCAATCTGTCCAGAACCTAAAGGTTTCCCTCCCTCCCTCTCTCACTCTCTTTCTCTCCCTCCTTTCCTCTCTCCTTCTTTTCTCGCCAACCATCTCATATCCCAGAGACACAAACCCAAGGTCTTGAACACTGCAGATCTTGGCAACAGAGGCAGAACAGCACACAGAAGGCAGTGCTGGCAGATCCCTCACTGTGAAGCCTGGGCCTCACCCATGCAACTGCTCTTCTCCACAGCGCTGCCGCTCCAACTGCAGAGCCCACGTGCTCTCTTCCTTCCCTTCTACCTCTGGTAACAAAGGGCCAGCTGCTGACCAAGCAATCAAAACAGCCAGGTCCCCGAAGTGGTTCTTTTTTGTTGTTTTGTTTTTCTGAGACAGGGTCTCACTTTGCAGTTCAGGCTGGCCCTGAGCTCACTATGTAGCCCAGGCTAGCCTCGAACTCAGCAATCATCCTGCTTCTGCCTCCTGAGTGCTGGAATTACAGGCATGAGCCACCACACCTTGCATTGTGGTATGTGGTACTGATTGCTGGTGGGTGTAGTTATATGTAGTTACCAGGGATTGAACCAGGGACCTTTTGTTTGCTAGGCAGGTGCCAGAATCACTGAGCTAAATTAACCCAAAGATTGCAATTTTTTATGAGTCTAAGGTCATATTTTAGAATTTTGTGTAGCTTATTTCTCTCAAATAATTCACAGAATTCCTCCCAGTTTCCTGGTGCGAGAACAATTCTCTTTCATAATATCACATGGGGTGGACATCCCCGTCATTCATTCACCATTTCCTTATATTTTGGTATTCATTTGGGCCCTATTGTCTCCTCACTAGGGCTATAATAAACATCATGGAACATACATTAAGCTTGGTGTGCTTTTTTTTTAACAGATAATTGCTCAGAAGTAAACTTGCTTGATCCAGAAATGTATGTATTTTTATTTTAATAGCTATCTCTATTTTCTTTCTATAGCAGCTCCCATTCCCATAGACTGCATGGCCATGAAAGTCCTAGTATCTGCCTGGGTCAGGCTCCATTGCCTTAATTTGCTATTTCTTCATTCTATAGTAAATTCAAGTGTCATTGTCCCTCCCTGAATTGTCTTTAAATACCTTTTGCCCTGTTACCTCTTAGTATTCACCTCTTATCAACTTGTAAGAGCTCTTTTCATATTAACTCTTGGCCCATCCTCCACATTTTGAAATGTTTCCAAATCTATTTCTTTTTTTGTTGTTGTTGATTTGCTTATATTACCATTTTTCTCCATAAGAAAAGCTTTTTTCCCAACTTTAGTCAGTTTTTTTCAGTTTTTGAATGCTAAATCTTGCTTAAGATCTCCTTATTCCTGGAATGAACGTGTGTACACATGCCATTCAGACTTTCAGGGTTTGTTTTTTTTGTTTTGTTTTGTTTTTTTGTTTTTTGCAGTACTGGGGACCAAACTCCAGCCCTTGTACATCCAGACTTTCAGGCATTTAAACAATTGTCTTATCATCTAACTTGATTCTTTATTATTATGAAAAATTATCTAAAATTAGGAACTGTAGAAAAAGAATTATTATATATTCTCTCATTTTCATTCCAGATGCAAACATATCTAACATGTTTAACATGTAGTCTGCCATATTTTTACCCACTTTCTTTCCAGTGAAGAGGAACTGTCTTGGGCCACATATAAAATATGTCATATAGTTAATGTACCTACATAGCAAAACTTCCCTTTTTAATATTTCTATTATAATTTTGTTTAAAAAGAAAGCTATAGCTGGGGATTTAGCTCAAGTGATACCATCCCTATCTTGGAAGTACAAGGGCCCAAGTTTGATCCCCAGTACCACACACACACACACACACACACACACAAAGAAAGAAGACTAAAAATGGCTAGCCTTGAGTTTAGACACATCAAGGTGACCATCAAAAGATTGTTTACATCTCTTGATCCTAACAACTAGGAGAGGCATCACTTTTTTACTTGCTTTCTGTTATTAATTAAAACTCAAATTCTGTGACTTTTCATGTAACTTCTAGGTTTTTCTCTGACAGTTGACACAAATTATTTCTCTCCAACAGAAAACAAATAGCACAAGTTCAGGTCCCTGTAGGACAGTCACCATTTTGTCTCTGACTTGAAGCCCATTCTGGCCTACCTCCCCAGTCAGCTGTACAAACCTCTGTTCTCCAAACGTTCCATGAACCAACTTTCCCATCTGCTGGTTCACTGATTAATGAGCTATAAATACGAGATCATAGATTTTTTTATTTGCATTCAATCTATATTCATATGAGTTATATTTTCAACTGCTTTAAAAATTATGCTTTGACACTGAAATCCATTTGTGTGTATGAGAAAGGCTTACTTTTATTTCCCTTCAGTGGTCAGTTGTGCTAGCTCCATTTGTAAAGTAATCTATCACTTTCCCGCCTAACAATAATTAATTTTTTCATGCCTGGGATAAAATCTAGTATATATATATATATATATATAGAATGTATGCAAAACATATATTTTGAATATTTTACAGTATTGATACCTCTTAATTCTCTCTGCAGCTCTTCTGAGCCAGTAATCTATTCTTTTGCTTGCTGAAACTTTACAGCATATTCTAACATTTGAGAGGCGGTCACTTTTCCTTTTCTTTTTCAAACTTTTATCCTTTTATCTAGAGTATTTATCCTTCCATGCAAACTTTAAGATTTTTTTTCAAATTCTAAAGAGAAAAACCCATTTGGACTTCTTTGAGAATTGCATGCTTATCTATTAGTTTTGAATAAATTGGGCTTGGTGATCATGAGCCTTCCTATCCTAGGACATGGTATATCTATATGGTCAGCCCTTGTTTTAATTCAATGACAATCTTATGATTTCCTTTACATAGATATTTATCTTGCTATCTGTGTTGCTAAGTATTCTGTAGATACTCAACATGGAACATTTTTTCTGTTTCCATTTTTAGGCTCTACTTTTGTCAGACCAGAGAGGTTATAATTTTTTATACTGGTATCTTATACATAAATTTCCCAATATGCTTTTATTATTTTTAATCATTCATTGGATTTCACTTTATATGATCTTTCTGTGGCCTGAAGTGTTTTCAGAATACAAACCAAACCCACAGGGAGTCTATAGGGTTTCTTTTCCATCCATAAGAATTACTTAACTAGCAATCCAAACTTTAACACATTTAGTTTTTTCCTAATGTCATAAAACTTGCTAGTTAAACATGCCTATTTTTATCTGTGCTGAGGTTCTGCTCCAGAGAGAAGGAGGAGCCCTGTAGGAACACCGTGTATGTGAGTCTGTCTAAATATAAAGTCTCTGGAGACTGACCAGACCGGAAAGATGCCACTCAGTGTGGCTCAGAGCCATGGAAAAGTACAAACAGCGTAACACCCAGGAAAGGAATACGCAGCAGGACCAGAGAACGGAATAGCACTGAGAAAGACTGGAATGAGCTAAGCAGAGAGTTCTTGGAGCAGTCAGGATGGGAATGAGGCATAAGACAAGGTGGGGAAAGTTTCACAGGACTGTGATCCTTGTGAGGGTGGCCCAGACCTCGGTGCAGTCGGCCCTGGTAACATTGCCACAGACTCACATGCAACACTGAACACCAAACACTCTCTGAACACTGGGCTCATCATTCAAAAGGAAAGAGGCTTCATGAGACCACTGCCAGAATAGCACTTTCAAATCCGCAGATGCCTCTTTTAGGACTCTTTGCTTCATCTGCATACCTCCTTATAATGCTGCCAGGGGTTAATTCTGCAACTTTTTTCTTTTTCCTTCCAGCTTTTAAAATACAGTGTGAAGGAAATATGATTATCATCAAATTTATGTTATAATGAACCAATGTGTGGTTTTTATGTAACTTAGGAAATGCTTTAGTCTATAAAATCAACCTTTTGATTTCAAAATAAATGACATTTTACACAGGAAAAAACTCAACAAGAGCATATATGTTTCTTACATGCAGTTGCTCTTTGTATTACTGATATTAAAGGAGGCATTTCTGGGTGGCCTGTACTGTCCTAAAGGTCACAGGTAACAGACAGTGTTTACCTTAGAGGAAGCTTTTTCACTTTTTCAGTGTATTAAACATTTTTTCTTTATTGAGTTTATTGGTACATTTTAGATACACATCACGATCACGATCACATCTAACATTAAGAATTTGTGCCTGGGGCCGGAGATTTAGCTCAGTGGTTCCAGCGCCTGCCTCCCAAGGGCAAGGTCCTGAGTTCAATCCCAGAAACCACATACAACAATGCTGGGTGTGGTGACTCACGCCCACCAGCAATCAATACCTCATACCACAGTGCAGGCATGGTGGCTCACGCCTGTAATCCCAACACTCGGGAGGCAGAGACGAGAGGATTGCTGAGTTCGCGGCGGCTTGCCTGGGCACCATAGTGAGCTCAGGGCCAGCCTGAACTACAAAGCGAGACCCTATCTCAAAAAGCAAAAAAAAAAAAAAACACATCTCTTCTATCCAGGCTCCTGTTGATGGGCATTCAATCTGGAAACCCCCTCATCTGCAGCATCTGAGAGAAAACTGTCACAAGGAACACTTGGTCAGACCAAAGCTCTCTGTGGGTTTTAAAGATGAGCACTCAGGAGAAGTTACCTGTGGTGCTTCCACAGGGAATCTGGATGAGGCCATAGCTTCCCATATGGCTTCCTCTCTGGGGCCATTGGGGGACACAGGGCACTGGCCCAGGCAGCCACAGCAATGATGTCACGAACAACACCCGCCACAGCAGCAGCGTGATTTGAAGAATCACTGAACTTCAGTAAGGCCTGGTTTAGCCCCACCTCTATCTCAGAGCTAAAGTCTGGGGTAAGAAAACCGCTCTCATTCATCTCTTAGGCATTGAAAGTACATGTTATTTGAACACCTACTACATATCAGAAAGTAGATACTAACATTGTCACATAAAGCACCAGATCTGGAATGAGTCCCCACAGGTACCAGGAAAGGGGAGAGGCCAGGGTGAACGGACGTGGCCCCTGCTGTTGAGTTTGTGGGGGGGATAACATGCTCCACCAAGCCACTGGTACCTCATCAGCCCAGCAGTTCTTGACCATGATTTGGTTTTGTTCCAGGGACACTTAACAAAATCAGCCAATGGTTTTGGGGAGCATGAGTAGGGCCTGATCTTAGTATTGGGAATACAGGCATCGGATGTGGTGAACACCTGCAGGACATGGGACAGCCTCCCACAATGGAGCTAACCCCCTGTTTTGCAGGTAGAGCCCTCAGAGGCTCTGTCTTAATATCCATGCTGTGTTTGAGTCCTGAGAGGAGAGTGGGTGAGTGAGCTTCTTTGAGAGGCATCCTTCTGGGAGTACTATGGACAAGTAACCCACTTTGGGCAGTGAGTAGTGAAGGAGAGTACAGCAAACATGAACTGAGTGAGTCCTAAGTGCAAAGAGCTATACACAGCAGTAGTAGGTGTCAGTGTAAGTGTGAGCAGCATGAGGCGTGCAGAGGATCAGATGGTCACCCGCACCTCTAACCCTATTAAGAATGAAATCTACAAGAATAAACATGGTATGAATCACTTCTCGGCCTTTTGGCTAAGATCAAGTGAAGAATAAACATGGTATGAAAAAAAAATAAAGCACATGTATATAGGGGATGGGGGTGGGTAGGGATAGGGGTAAAAATGAGAATTAACTTGTGTCATATACTGGTACAAATTCCCCAATGTTGAGCGTGATTGTGAGCTGTATATAAAATGAACCATTAAAGAATTCAATTAAGAAAAAAAGACTGAAATCCACAAGCTGATCCCATTGACCTAGTTTAACTAATACAAGACATGCCAATCTATCAACAGTCATTTTTCTCAAGAAACAACTGAATTCTTAAGCATACACATTAAACTTCAAAAACAAACCCAACCCAGTGAGTTCAAGCAGACCTACCTACGCAGCATCCCAAGCCAACAAGAGCAAGATACCAATGTTCATGATGCCCCATGCTCCGGATCCTGAAAGTCATGGTAAGTGATGACACTCAGCAGTGGCCATGAAGACATGAGGCTCTAGGCCAGAAGGTGTAGACGGCTTACATTTACTTTTCCCAAGTTATTCAGATACAGTTATAAAGGCTCACTTACACAGTGCCCCAGAAAGCTCAGCAAGAAGAGGATATTCCATTTCAAAATTGCACTCAAAACTATCTAGTCGACCTTTCCAGGAAACCAGATTTGTCCTTTAATTTTTAAAGAAACATTTATTTCTGACTCTCAGGTGCCACCTTTGCCTTTATATTTTTGGCCTGAAGAATATGCTTGTTCTTCTAGATTCAGGAGCTCAGACTTGTGCTCCGGGCAGCCCTGGGTAGACTCTACAGCCCCTTGGCTCAGCCCTCAGGGATAAGGGTAGGGTGCGCTGAGACCATAGCCTTCTGTGACCAGGGTGCGGGGATTGGCTGTTATGGCCTGGTGCAGTCCTGTCCCTCTTACTATAGATACCCTGTTCCTCTGGCATATAAAACCAGGCAGAGCTTTTCAGGATCCCTCCCCAGTGCTACAACTCAGTCACACACAGACAAGCCCCCATCTGCCTGCACAGCCGTCCTGAGCCTTGGGGAACAGCTCAATAACCCCCAGGGATCTGTGTTCCCTGAGCCCTGTCTGTAAGGAACAGACCTGCTTATGTGTATCTTCTGTCTCCTACAACAGCAGTAGACAGGGCCCTGTCCATGCACACTGAGCCTGCTCCTCGGGGCTCAGACATTGAGCATGAATTCGAGTGGGCACTGTTCTAAAAAGTCTTCTTCCCGTTCTTAGAGCCTACCATTCGTAAGAAGAAAATGATGCTTCTCTATCTCCATGTTTATTTTTTTTTATTTTGAGACACTCTCCTTAAGTTGCTCAGACCAGACTCAATCTTCCTGCCTTGGCCTCAGGGGCACCTGGGATTTTAGGTATTCACCACAATGCCCTCTACCAGTAAAAAACTTGATAATTCTTTTCCCCTGCATTTTTTTCTATCTAGGAAACAACTCCTGAACCCCTGCAAGATGACCCAACTTTTCAAATGCATGTGTCCTTGTAAGCACATCAAAGTTTCCCTAATTCTGCCTTTTAGAAAGGCTCACACTATATTTAAACCCTGCCCACATTACTTGGCAGCAGAAATGCATAATGTAATGTTTTGAATCTGAGCTCTGTTTGTGGCATCGCTTCTCTCAGAACAGGTTTCTATATCAGTTGACAATTGCTATTCCTCATCTGGCCTCAGGGCCTCTGGCAAAGGAGCACAGAGCAGAAAGCAATTACAGGAAGCGGGCAGCGTGTCAGCAGAGTGGCAAGATGTGGCACTTTGCAGAATCACCAAGGAGGAGAGTTAAGAAAAATCATTCAAAGTAATTATCCCAAAGACCAGTGGGGATGAGGCAAAGCTCCTACAAGTTCTCAAAATGTTTCCTGACATCCTCAGCCAAGAAGTCCAAAGGGTTGTTTTGCATGAATAATTTGATAAAGACTTGTGCTCAGAAAAAAATCTGCCATTAATGTGCACCTGCAAGGTCACGCTTCCCATGGAGATCCTGTCTGTCCTTCTGTCTGCAACCTCTCTTTCACCCACTCTCTTGTTCTCCATATGTCCAAATAAATTCACTTTCAAACTTGTGTTCTTATGCTAACTCCATTATATGGGATTAGTTCAAAAGAGTATTTGGGGTGGAAAGAGTTGAAGAAACACAGTCATAAAAGCATAAAATGTAGCCTTTCAGAATAAGAACAATTGCTTTTCACTCAAGAGACTCAGAGATGACAATCATAGTTATGAAATGCACCCTTTCATTTGCTCCTCTTTTTTCCATAAGTACAGGTATTTCTTTTTCTTTTTTCTTTGTTTTTTGTTTTGTTGTTGTTGTTTTGAGACAGGGTCTCACTTTGTAGTTCAGGCTGGCCCTGAGCTCACTATGTAGCCCAGGCAAGCCTCAAATTCAGCAATCCTCTTGCCTCTGCCTCCCTAGTGTTGGGATTACAGGCATGAGCCACCACGCCCAGCATTGTGGGGTGTGGTACTGATTGCTGGTGGGTGTGAGTCACCACACCCAAGATCATATCATTGTATGTGGTTATGGAGATTGAACCTGGGACCTTGCACTTGCTAAGCAGGCAGCAAAACCACAGAGTTAAATCTCCGGCCTGGTATTTCTTTCTTTATTAGAAAAGTATTTCATACTTTCTACAAGTATTGTCAAGATTTGAGGAAGTTTCTCTTTGCCCTGGTAGCTGAGAGGCTCAGCTCCTCCCACACTTGTTTCTTAGCCAACCTCACCTGACTTCTTAGTCTCTGTCTCAGGTGGACTTGGAACTGACACACTGCCAGATGCAGAACCATTTCCAGGCCCCCATGCAGCCCACTGTTAAAGCAACCACCAGACAACAGTGCTATGTGCCTCTAGAGTGGACTCCTTGGAGAATTTTAAGACTGAATCAATCACCTATCGCCTGCATGATGAACAAGACACTCGGAACAATAGATTCAGCTGGACCTTTGTGTGGTCGCACCTTGCACCCTCAGTTCCAGAGCCCAGTGTTACTTTTCTGCATGCCCTGTACCCATTCTGGGTTATCCTGCCTACCATGGGCCATAACTACATCTCTGGCTATGGATTTTCCACACAGAATCCTATGAAAAAATTAGATAGCTTGCCTGTGTTGGGTTCTGTCCACCACTCAAAGAGCTCCCGGGCTGACTCTCTAGAAGGCCAAATAGTTGTGTTTTGACAGTGTGAGTACACTTAAAATTGGGCTTAAAGAAGCATCATTACAAAGCTGAATGTGCAAGGGAGAAGAATTTAGAGTTCAGTTAACTCTAGGGGCAACTACATGTACCTCCCCGCTCAGCCTGCCTTGATCGTGCAGAAAGGCAGGGCCACAGGCGAGGCCTGATGTTGGACCCAGCCACATTGCTCCAGCCAATTTGTTCAACCTGGCTGGATTCTGAGGAGCAGCAAGCTCACTGTGAGCACTGGGGTTATTTCTTCTGAGAGCCCACAGTTCATCCTGAATGCATCTCTCACCTGGTGGTGTTCCTGTCCCCATCCCTCTGCCACAGGTGAGTGGCAGCTCCCGGGAGAGCACTGACAGACTGCTAGTCACCACACTGCTACAGCTTGAAACACAACCCATAAATTTGCTGTGAATGCTTCTCGTCCCCAGGAAGCTTTAACTCACTCAGAGGCATGTGGGGCTGCTAAGCTGTCAAAGGAACAGTCCCTGGAAAGCCTCTCATTTTTCTTTTAGTGGCTGTTCTTAAAAAGCCACAAAGCAAAACAAATTACCCTATGGAAGGATAATGGAGCCTGAGAAAGTCCATGAAAACCTCCTGGTGGCCCGTGGCTGCCATAATGCACGTCCACCATCCCGAGTAGCATGCACCCCTTGTGGGGACTCCAGGTTCTGTAGGGGCCTGGGACCCAGAGGGCAGGGCCCACTCCCAGCCATGCCACCTACACAGCCCAAGCTCACCGTGGTAGCATCCAGCTTGTGTTACCCACAGACAACCCTCAGGACCTACTCTGACTCTCCAGGGAAGCTGACTCCCAATCACTGCCCTCAGTGAGGAAAAATATTTCCATCTGCTGCATCAAAAGCATTGGCCTTCCAATGTTTCTACTACTCTCGCCTCTTAAACCAAGGCCCCCTCTCTCCTACACCCTTTGCACTCCCAAAGACACCCACTTGCAGGCACACTTGCCTCCCCTTCAAAAGCTTAGTCATTACCAACATACCAGCATCTCATTCTTCTGCTCCACAGCCATGGCCTCCTGGACAGTCCACTTGGTGTCTTCTACTGCTCACACTTAGAGCATCCAAAACAGGTTCCTAACTGCTTGCCTCCTCTCAGGGATTGTCCAGCACTACGAAGCTGTTCAAGGAGTCAAGGTGACTCTGACCCTCATTCCTCTAGGCCACATGGGACCTCACCATCTCATCCTCCTCCTGCACAGACCACCCTTCCTTCAGCCACACCTCAGCCCCATGTCAGTCCGAGTGCCATGTGCAGCACAGCACAAGCGCTCTGCACTCTGCCCACATTGTCCCCTTTGGCATTCTGTGCACCCGTCTCTGTGAGGAAGACAGAGGATGCCCGTGGGGCTTCTCCCTCCCCATGGCTCTGCTCCTACACTTTCGTTCCCTCCCCCGCACCCTCACACCCTTTCCCTCAGCTCCAGGACCTTCCCTGATCTGTCCCTTGATCTGTCTGGCTCTTCTGTGGCTCCCAACATTCGAAAGCATCACCATTATCTTGTCCCCCCACACACATTCCACTTTGAAGTAACTGAAGCACCTTGTTCCCAGCCCACCCTGGTCCCCAAGAAGAGTCCTGGTCCTTGCCCTATACTTCCAAGGCCCATATGGGTGTCTGACACGCAGTGCTTCCTGCCTGTGGGGCTCTCTCTCTTCCTCTGCTCTATGGGCTTCAGGAGTCAGGGCCCTTGTCCCCCTCATTGCATAGCAAGGGCCCAGCACCTGGCACACACACCACCACTGGGGAACACAGCCTCTGGAGAACAGGACTGAGGTCTCTGCCTTCTCTGTGCCCAGGGCACCCTCTGTCTCTGTCCTCCCACCACAGGACGCTGTCTGGGATGGCTGTACTGTGGGCTGGCTTTGCCTCACACAGTGTCCCCCACCACAGGTGCTCGGACCAGGGCAGGGTGCGTGGGGCATCACAACCCAGGCTGGGAGTGGCTGGGGTTACAGCCATGCCCCACTGCACCCAGCTACCTATTTTACACAGATCGCCAAATATCTCTAAGGTTCATTTTCCTCAACAGTGAATGGGAATAATAATAATATTTAACTAAATGAGATTTTAGGAAAGTTTTAAATTTATGATTCCCTCCAGAGTTTCAATAATTTTAGTCTGTGAAATAATCTGACTGTAAATAACAGAAAAATGAACAGATAACGTTTTCTGCATGCCTCAGGCCTGGAAGATGAGACCCAAGATCCAAAGCATTGAACCCTGCTCAGAGCTAAAGGCAAAGTGGCCTGGGCTGTGGAGGCTGAATGGAAGGTGCACACAGGCCACCTGCCCAGAGATGGGGTCCCCCGGTGACAGCTGCCTGCAGTTACCGTGGGCCGCGAGCAGGACCCCCATCTCCTCTTCCTGTGTCAGGAAGAAAAGGCTCTGTCTCCCTCCACTGTTTACAAAGGAGAGATACTTTTCTTTTTAAACCAAAAGACAGTTTTCCAAACCATTCTTGTGTCTGCAGTCTCTCTGAATAAACAATTTGAAATATTCTAAGGAAATATATTTGAAGCATGCTGTCTTCCTCTCCCACAGGATAAGAAGATAAAAGGCGACACTGCATGTGGAACACAGTAATGAATCCCCTCAACAGGCACATTTAATAAACAGCAGCCAGCACCACTAGAACCAATGTGAACAAACCAGGGACTGCTAAATAAATGATGGTATACAGAAGCCAGCAAGCACTGGGACATCATTAAAATGCCTTTAAATAATGAAAGACCATTATTTTATGGGGAGAGAAGAAGAAATTTGGAAAGGCGGGAGGAATCCTGTTACTTATAGGACCCCCTCCTGTATGATTAGGATTTCTTTTGTACTTGAATTAAGAATCTAAACTGAACTCTTTATTGCTTTCTTCTGCCACTCCCTCTACAAGGAGTGGGAAAATATTTCAAGAAAGCCATCATAAAAGACATGCTGCTATCATTTCCACTCAGCCCATTTAAGAAAACTTCCTTCCATATGGAAACAGCTTTCCTGAAATAGCATCCTTCACATAGGCTGTGTGGCTCATGACAGCAGCGCCCACCAGGCAACCAGGACTTTGGTGAGTAGCTCAGGAGGGGAGCAGGCAGCACCCAAGGACTACTGAGAACTCTCCTCTAAGGACAGTGAGTCCACAGCTCTGGCCAAACCCTCCCTCTTGTAATGAGATGTAGGAGAAATTACACCCCTGTTTCACAAAGGAGAAGCTAACCACAAAGGAAGAAAACACAGTGGACCAAAAACACATGGCTTCATTCCCTTCTATGGAAACGAACTGTGGTTAGAATCCTGCTGCCTGACAGAGATCAGCCACAGCCATTGTCTCCCTTCACTGTGTGATGTCAGGGTCCTGAACTCTTAGGATGCAGCTCCTGAGTCCTTTTATGCAGTGACGTCCAAACCCAGACCTCTGTGGTCTACCAGTCACTCTAGAACATTCCCTATATCCTTCACCCACTCAAACATAGTTGTTCTCTCTCTGTAAGCTCAGTATGATCATGACATTAGGATATTCTAAAAAGGCATAGTGTTGTTTGCATTTAAAACGCCAGGTTATACACTGAGATTTCATCTCACTCCATAAAGAATGGCTGCTATCTCGAAATTAACCAGCATTAAATGCTGGCAAGGCTGTGGAGAGAAAGGAACCCTTCTCCATTCTTGGTGGGAATGTAAATTGGTACAACCACTGTGGAGATTTCTCAAAAAACTAGGATAACAGGTCCCATTTGACACTCCTATTCCCCTGCTGGGGACATACATGAATTTTAAAAATTCATATCACACAGACATGTGCAACCATGTTTATACAACTCAGTTTGTGATAGCTAAATCTCGGAAACAACCCCAATACGCATCAATTGGAGACTGGATAGAGATGTGCTTTTTTAATAAAATAGAGTATTACTCTGTCATAAAGAATGATAAATTTGAGTCATTTATACTCAAACAGACGTACCTTGAGGACATACTCATAAATTAAATAAATAGGTCATAGATGTAGAAATATCATATCTTTTCTCTAGTAGGAGAAACTGAAGATGCAAATGATTTCTAGTATGTATGGTAGCTAGACCTATCTCTTTCACCATGCACAAAACTAAACTCACAGTGGATACGAGACCTAAACATTAAAACAGAAACAATAAGCCTGCTGGTAAACAGGCTTGGTAAAACTCTTAGAGACATTGGCTTAGGCAGAGACTTTATGAATAAAACCTCCCTAGCACAAGAACTAGCAGAAAGAATCAACAAATGGGATCTCATCCTACTGAAAAGCTTCTGCACAGCCAAAGAAGTCGCTGGCACTGCTAGAAGACAACC
>PVIC010039259.1:0-17214 GCA_004025085.1 Thryonomys swinderianus
GAAAGACAGCCTATTTAACAAATGTTGCTGGAAAAACTGGGCTTTAGCCTGCCAAAAGCTAAAGCTAGACCTATCTCTTTCACCATGCACAAAACTCAACTCACAGTGGATACGAGACTTAAACATTAAAACAGAAACAATAAGCCTGCTGGTCAACAGGCTTGGTAAAACTCTTGGAGACATTGGCTTAGGCAGAGACTTTATGAATAAAACCTCCCTAGCACGAGAACTAGCAGAAAGAATCAACAAATGGGATCTCATCCTACTGAAAAGCTTCTGCACAGCCAAAGAAGTCACTGGCACTGCTCGAAGACAACCAACAACATGGGAAAAAATGTTTACTAGCTGTGTATCAGACAAAGGGCTATTATCAACAATATATAAAGAACTCAAACAGATCAGCCTCCCCAAGTTCAAAGACCCCATTCAAAAATGGGCAAATGCTTCTTGATCCAATCTGCTAGTCTGTGACTCTTAATTGGCCCATTGAGGTCACTGACATTAATAGTTATGACTGATATGGACATATTCAGAGCTGCCATGTTTCCCTGTTCTTGGTTCTTTTCTTCTTTGCTTCTCCCCTTTTCTATTTAGTTTCTTGTTTTCCCCAATGAATTCACTCTCCTGGGTCTTGTGGGTATGGAATTTACTGTGTTTTTTTCCAAGATGTTCTTTAGGATGTTGTGGAGTGCAGGTTTTGTGCTTGTGAAGTTTTTCAGGTGTTCTTTATCGTGGAAGTATCTTATTTCCCCATCTATTCTGAATGATAAGGAATAAATATGATACAGAAAGAAAATAAAAGAGCATGTATAAGGGGGGAGGAGGAGGGAGTGGGTGGGGATATGGGTAAAAATGAGAATTAACTTGTGGTGTATACAGGTACAAAGTTCCCAATGTTATATGTGATTTTGAGATGTATATAAATTGTACCAATAAAGAATTCAATTAAAAAATGGGCAAATGAAATGAACAGACACTTCTCAGAGGCAGAAATCAAAGCAGCCAAGAAACATATAAAGAAATGCTCAACATCTCTGGTCATTTGAGAGATGCAAATGAAAACAACATTGAGATTCCACCTCACTCCACAAAGAATGGCTGCGATCACAAAGTCAACCAATGATAAATGCTGGCGTGGCTGTGGGGAGAAAGGAACCGTTCTCCACTGTTGGTGGGATTGCAGACTTGTGCAACCATTGTGGAGATCTGTGTGGAGATCTCTCAGAAAACTAGGAGTACGGGTCCCATTTGACCCTGCTATACCCCTGCTAGGAATATACACAAAAGAACTTAAAAACTCACATTGGAAAGACAGATGTACACCCTTGTTCATAGCAGCTCAGTTCGTGATAGCTAAATCTTGGAAACAACCCAAATGTCCATCAACTGGAGAGTGGATAAAGAAGATGTGTTTTTTTTTTACAAAATGGAGTATTACTCTGCCATAAAGAATGACAAGATCGATCCATTTAGGTGCAAATGGAGACATCTGGAGGATATGCTAATAAGTGAAATCAATAGATCACAGATAGACAATATCCGGATCTTCTCTTTGGCATGAACACCTGTAGATGCAAATGAGTTCTAGAAAATAGGACAGCTTTTATAGAGTGGAATATTTCTATAGGAAACTTGGTGTGGGAATGTGATGAGGGGAAGGAATAAATATGATACAGAAAGTAAATAAAAGAGCATGTATAAAGGGGGAGGAGGGGGAGTGGGTAGGGATACGGGTAAAAATGAGAATTAACTTGTGGCATATACTGGTACAAATTTCTCAATGTTATATGTGATTTTGAGATGTATATAAACTGTACCAATAAAGAATTCAATTAAAAATAAAAATAAAAATATTAATAATTTCTAACCAAAAGAATGGGTGTAGCAACTCTCAGCTGCATGTTCTTCTTTCCTCCTGGGACATACATAAGTATGCTTGGAGCACACAGGACAATCAATAACCACAGTGGTCACAATCAGAAGCCAGTGTACTGCATGCTTTTTGAACAGCTAGCTGCCTTCTACAGCTCACTTTTACCCAGACAATGGAGCAGCCAAAGGACTATTATGCTCTACTGGCAAAAATAGCAAGTACCTTCCTACCCATCAGCACAATATGCTCACTAATTCCATTCTATGACTAGTACGGTCAAGAGTTAACATCGTAAGGAGGAAGTTGTCTCAGGCTAGGACACTGAATGTCACTCCATGCTACATACTGTATACTGACCACACATTCTGCCAATAACACAATATAGAAATAACTTGCAGCTGGGAAGATGGGAATCCTTTATAAAAAATCTTTTTACATATGATGAACAACAATATAAGCAGTGCTATTTCCATGTAAACAAAAGCCTAGGTATTTTATTATGTGATATTTCCTACATAAAGAACAACAAGAACATGTTCAGAACTCTTCATTACTAAAAATGGGGCTTATTTAAAAAGGAGGTTGTTTTTATGTTGATCTCACCCATTATTTGTCAAAGAAGTCTGAGGAGTAATACAGTCTGATTCCCCAAAAAATGCTGTGCAAGAGACTACTCATCAGAAAAAACATTTCCTGATGCCAGTACTAGGAGAGTTCTTATCCTTACACTTCCATTTTGTCACCAGGTTAGGTAAGAAGTAAAGAACTTGGGAAAAATAGATTAGGATAGGAAAGGGTGGGAGGAGGAGACTAAGGACAGAAGAGAACATGAAATAAAGAGAAGGCAGGTGACTTGCTTGCCCCATGTTGGCTCTCTTGCCTTATGAGGCAAAATGCATACTTAATGATATGGTGTATCACAGATAAGGGAAAGGGATAAAGAGAGAGGTCAGACCAAGGTGTTAATTTCTGTCCTGTACAAAGACAGTCTCTTGAGGACAAAGGCCTGGCTCCTGTAATGTAATGTCATAGTCCAGATGAGAGAGTTTTCTCTGAAGGAAGTTGGTGAGAAGTTCAAAATGTTCATTTGGATATCTTTTAGCCTGGTGTGCTTCAGTAAAGCTAGCAGTTTAGCTTGCTCTAGAAGAGTGATCGGTTCCTTTTTTCCATCTCGTTACTGCAACATCAGCTGTGCTTTTGGTCCGTTTACATCTGCCCCTTCCATGATTCCATCTGACTTTTTCTGGTGATATCTCCAGGACCTCTCAGTCCAAAGCTGGCAATCCTTGGTGATTTATGTCTGTCCCTGGCTCAGTTCTGGTGGGTGGGAGGGCTCAGGCAGTGCACTCCTATTCTCTTGCTTTCTATGCCCCAAATCTTTGTGGGGAGATTTCCTGGATTTGGCAAGATTCTCTACCTCTTCTTCATCAGAAACACAAATGGATATGAACTCCTCACTGCCAGAAAAATTTTCAGATTCAGACTTTTCATCTGGACCGCTGTCCTGCTTCATCTGTGTGGAGCCGAAATGCATCTTCTGCAGGGAAGCTCTGATAGTGGCTTCCAGCTGACTGTCCTCACTTGCATCTATGAGGCTTTTTGGTCAGGCACATTTTTTGGGAGGACTGCTAAAAAGTCCATCCAGCTATCCATGTTCACCCAGAAATCCTGCTACATTTAATTGGTGCCACTCTACTTGCTTCTGACCTGTTCATGAGTCCAAGATGCAGAAATAGGGGAAATCTCCTAGCATATAAAACTGTGTGTATCTCTGAACTTCCTCACTGTCATGATAAACCTGCCAGAAAATGAAATGTTCTCGGATAATGTTCTTCACAGCTTCATTGCTCCACACATCCTGGCTGAGGCACTGGCATACAAAGTCTTGCACATTTTGAATATTTATCATCAGCCATTTATTCTGCATCTGGCCACATTCTTTGGTTATTTCAAAGCTGCCTTTATGCATCAAGCCAATGGGTGGCCAGAATAGATCTACAAGGGAAGTTATTTTCCTATCTATTGCTCCACCATTTCTTTATTCCTGCTCTTGCCTAATAGTTTCAGTTTGAAAATCTCAGAAGCCATCAAATATTGAATGTGCAGGCCATTGTCTTTTAGGAGCACCAAACAGAGGTTCTGATTCCACCAGCATTTCGTGCTTTTGAGGAATTGGGGCATGAACCTGTGGTCTGACAGTGGAGACACTTGCAGAACTGGTACTGGGCTCTTCAGTGATTCTTTCCCATCCAGAAACATGGACTGTCATCTCCAGGTTGTGGTTGCAGGCTTTCAGTATGTGCTTTCCTACATTTTCACTCACTCCGGTGATGGCAATGAACTGCTGGATTAACCTCTTCAGTGCTGACGCTGAACAACAGCACAGGCACACCTTTTTTAAAAAATTTGAATCTTTATTGGTATGTTATATATAGGGAAGATTTTTTTTTTTTGAGACAGGGTCTCGCTTTGTAGTTCAGGCTGGCTCTAAGCTCACTGTGTAGTTCACACAAGCCTGGAACTCAGCAATCTTCCTGCTTCTGCTGCCCAAGTGCTGGGATTACAGGCTTGAGATACCAAGCCCAGCATTTGTGGTAGATGGTACTGATCGCTGGTGGGCATGAGCCACCATGCCCAGTATGTTGTACGTGGTAACTGGGGATCAAACCAGGGACCTTGCACTTGTTAGGCAGGCGCTGGAACCACTGAGCTAGATCTCCAGCCCTAGTGAAGCTTTTTAATAAGATGAGATCCCAGTTGTTGACTCCTTCTGTTAGTTCCCATGCTGCTGAGGTTTTAATCATAAAGTCTTTCCCTATGCTAATATCATTGTGAATTTTAGGAAGACTGTCAGTGGAGTTTGGGAAGGAGATGTTGAGTATGTACACTCATTTTTGTTTGTGTTTTTGTTGCTATTTATAGCCTACAGGATACCTCTCTTGGCTTTACTATTCCAGTTCCCATGTGAGAGATTGGTGAGTTCCAAGATATATAAAGTCACAATCTCTGTGACCCTGGTTTCTTTTCCTCTTTGTAGATATGAAACTTATCACTATGGACTTTTTAAGAAGCTTGGCATTCCTGGACCTAAACCTCTGCCTTTCTTTGGAAACATTTTGGCCTACAGAGAGGTGAGTGTTGTTTGATGTCCTTCTTTGACAAATCCTAACTTTGGCATGTCAGTAAAAAGATGCACTTTGTGGAAAATTCCTGCAATTTTAGGCATTCAGAGACTGTGTTTGGGCCCTACCCAGAATAAGGCCAGGATTTTCCTGGGAGTCTATTGTGAAGTATTTGGAGCTTCAGCTTTGCCTTAGTTCTGCAACATAGATTTCTGGAATGTCAAAAGTTTATATGGAGTAAGCATTAAAAGAAAATTCTGTTTGGCCTGATATGTCAGTATTTGGAGAAAAGCACAAAAGGATTCTCTAGGACAAATTCATCAGTCTGTGCACATATAGATTCAAAATTCCTGTTCATTTTAGAGCTCATGAGCAGCTGTGATTGTTCTTCCTGATGGACAGCTCTTGATCTTCATTTTATTAGATGGCCCAAGTGCTTTTACACTGGTGATTAACACATTCTCCAGTTCTCTTAGCTACTGCTCAATCTTCCTAGTCATTTTCATAGTCCTAGTCTGGCTTTTGATACCCATGACATGTTTTCAGAAACTAGGTAATAGAATGAAATAGAGCAAGAGCATTCTGTGCTTCTTTTCTTTCAAATTAGTAGCAAATGGGTCAATCTCAGCAGGGAGTATGAGCAAATCTGAAACATAATGGGATTGTCTATCAAGTTGTTTTATTGAATCATGTAATGAGTTTTGTTTTTCTAAACAAAGAATCACTTACTCAAAATCACTAGAGATAAGATGACTTTAAACATTAAAATTTAGCTTAACTGAATATGATGTAATATATATAATTTTGTCTGAACCTTGTAACAAACCTAGACTGGTCTTGGTCTAAGGTCTGGCCCTGGAGTGATACTCTTGAGTTCATATTCTGAAAACCAGCACTAAAGCTTGTGTGAAGCCTGTTCTCTAGTCAGATTTCTTTCACTGACAATTCCAGGCTTATCTCTGATTCTAATATTTGGAACTGAGGACTTTATTTTTTCAGACCTGATTCAAGATTCACACCCTCCCCACTGAAAAGTAAATGAATTCCTATTCATCTATGAGAAGAACTCATAGTACATATCCTCAAGATTCATGTTTCTAGGCTTACTTTTGCATGGTTAAAATTCACAACAGTAACGTAGCAGCAGGAAGATTAGTTTTAGGTTCAGAGCTAAAAACACAAAATATTTACTTTGCTGTGCCTAGAGGTGAATTTTGTCTATGTTTTCTTGTTGAACTGGAATGTTGGAAGGAAGAGTACTTATTCATTCCTCAGATGCTCATTTTCTCATTCAAAAGCATTCCTGAGAATTCCACAAGTCCTGTATACTGAAGTTGTCCCGGGTGCCTTCAACTTTCTGATCTGACCAGACATTTTCAGCAGTGCTCAGGAGATCAATTAAAGGGTGATGATGAAGGAAAGGAAGGGATATGCACAACTCTTGGCGACGCAGTATTTTCTTAGGCTTGGTTTTCTCACGTGTTCATGAAGGTCAGAGCTTCACAGGATTTTAGAGATAACATATGCACAAAGTAATGTTCTGAAAAAAGACATGTAGTTATTTAATATGTGTAGCCAAGGAGAATTATTTCCATATGTTCAATACTTTAAGAACGTCAAGAATGACTTTAAGGTCTCCAACCTTTCCTCCCAAGTGTCCATGAATAAGAACTTCTTTTTAGGTGGAGAGAGTAAGTTTGTTTTCATAGTATTTTGAGTCATTTTTGCTCCTGTTATATATAGAGCCAGTAGCTTTAGAACAATAATGGATTTTCATTTTTTTTCCGTTTTCAAGGTATAAGGGAATTTGATGTAGAGTGCTATAAAAAGTATGGAAAGATATGGGGGTGAGCATTCCGGAAACATTAATAGGTTCAGTTGTGAGAATGAGGCACTCAGTACCTGAAGAAAATATTAGCCCAGAGCTTTGTGTGCTGTTTTTGGAAGTTTGTCCTATCAAAGGCCCTCTAGGTTCCTAGGTGTTGAAGTCCACAATAGAAATTAGGTTGAGACTCTTGCATGCCATGCATTTTCTCCATGTTTTAATAGCCAGGAAACTCCTTCCTTTACTTTCTATCCCTATCCTATGTCATTTTTTTTGTTGCTTAAAATATACTATTTTAATGCACTCTTGTATGAGTTTGTAAATATATGATTGCATCTATTTTCCACATTAATTAGCTTTTTGTTAAAATTCCAAACTATATAAGTTTTGCATTTAATATATATTTTGGAAAAATAGCCTAAGTGATACACATAAAGGAAATAATTTATGTTCAGCTTTTTGAAACTGCTTCTGCAAATGTAGATATATTTTCTGTTTGTTTTATTTATTTTTAAATACAAGTCAAGACTTTTTAGTAGAACTGTATGTAGGTATATCCTGGTCTACCTTATTTTTCTGGTTTTTGACAAGGTAATGTAACAAACATTTCAACCACTGTTACTGTGTGTGCTACATTCCTAGTGATTTTGTTGGGATATTTGGGCCAAATGCAGGAACTTTTCCCTTTCACAGCTCCTGGAGGTGTGGAGAGCAGTGGGAGGGCTGAAATCATGGGCTTTGTGGCACAAGCAGGTGGAAGAAAGCTTTTTCTCATCCTGACTCATTGTCCTATCCCATCAGTCCCAGGATCCACATTGCTGACCCTGGAGGTCTACTGACTTGACGTGGCCATAAAGAGAATGTGATCAAATGTCAAGAACAGAGTTCTGTGTCTCTACTGGTCTGACCCATATTTCCCCTTGCAACATTTAGTACTCATCATTTGATTTAGTATTCATCATTTGAGTATTTGATAATTTGACTTTTTATCAATATATTTTTTGATATTAAAACATTTTATTGTATTTAAAAAAATTGATACAGGGTCTCAATTGTAGTTCAGGGTGCTTTGAGCTCACTATGGAGCCCAGGCAAAGCTTGAACTCAGCAATCCTCCTGCCTCTGTCTCCTGAGTGCTGGAATTACAGGTATGAGCCACCATATCCAGCATTGTGATATGTGGTACTGACTGCTGGTGGGCATGAGTCATCATATCCAGTCTTGTTGCATGTGGTTACCTGGGATTGAATCTGGGACTTTATGTTTGCTAGGCGGGCACCAGAAACACTGAGCTAAATCTTCAGCCCTGTATTTTTAACTTTAATTTTTGTGTTGTTAAGGGTTATAGTTAGGGCTACATGTACATGAAGCAAGCACTCTAGCACTGAGCTGCATCCCCAACACTGATGTGGAAATAAGAATGGCTGCTATTTTGAAATTAGCAACAATTCCTGGTGAGGCTGCAGATAAAATGAACCTTTCTCCACTGTTGGTGGAATGTAGAGTAGTGCAAACACTATGGAGATCAGTATGGAGATTCCTCAGAAAACTAAGTTTAGAAGTTCCATTTGATCCTTTATTCCCTTGCTGGGGATAAAAATGAAAAAAAAAATTGCAAGATTCATATCATAGCCACATACATGCACCCATATTTATAGCAGCTCAGTTTGTGATAGCTAAGTCTTGTAAACAACACAAATGCCCATCAATTGGAGCCTGGATAAAGAAGATGTGGATTTAAAAAAAATAAAATGGAATATTGTTCTGCTATAAAGAATGACAATTTTGAGTCATTAATACTCAAATGGTTGTACCACAAGGACATACTCATAAGCGAAATAAATAAGTCACAGATGTGTAAATATTATATCTTTTCTCTGGTATGAGAAACTGAAGATGTAAATAAGTTCTAGATTGTCTGACAGATATAGGGAAATAATAAATATTCAGAGGGAATGGAGTGTATGGGTAAGTAATGAGGGAAAGATAAAATGTGATGGTTAAAAAAAAGGAAACAGCTGGGCTTGGTGGCTCAAGCCTGTAATCCCAGCATCAGGAGGCAGAAGCAGGATGATTGCTGAGTTTGAGGCTTGCCTGGGTACATGGTGATCTCCGGGCCAGCCTGAAGTACAAAATGAGACTCTCTCTCTCTCTCTCTCTCTCTCTCTCTCTCAAAAAAAAAAAAGGAAACAAAGATTATATATATAGAGGGAGGGAGGTTGTAGATTGGATAGGGGAAGAGAAAATGAGAATTATGTTGTGTTAAGTAGGGGTACAAATTCTCAATGTTGAGTGCAATCATGATGTGTATTTATAATGTACCAGTAATGATTTAAAAAAAGGAAAACATCTTAAAGAATGGCATAGACAGCAATAATTGGAAGACATCACAAGAAGACATCCAGTTTTATTTTTACTTATGCTCCCTTAGAATAGGTATTTTGTGTTTTGTCCCTCCCTTGTTGAACCACATATCCCTAAAGTTTTGTGAAAGTTTTAATGGCTTCTATGGTCAGAACCCCCAACTTGAAGTAGGAGCTAAGGTTTTATTGCACGGTCCTATGAGGGTTTAGATTATATAACATCAGACTGAAAATTTAGATTTCTGGTACAATTTCAGATGTAGAGTCTCATTTCCTTTGTTTATCTCTGTTTTGTGAACACAGGTTGTATGAAGGTCAGAAGCCTGTGCTCTTCATCACGGAACCAGACTTTATCAAAACAGTTCTAGTTAAAGAGTGTTATTCTGTATTCACAAACCGCCTGGCAGGCATCCATATTAAAATGTAAACCTTCATTTATTATTTATTAAATTCCTGTTTTGTGCTCTGTGTGGTAGAATGTGCCTATAATCCTAGCACAATGAAGACTGAGGGAAAAAATTGCTGTGAATCCAAGGACAGCAGAAGGTACATAGTGAGTTCAATCCAGCCTAAAGCTATAAAGAATTAGCTTATCTTAACAAACAATCAAACAAACTTTAAAAACACTTGACTATATAAACTCACAGATAATTGTGAAAATAATGTACGGGAAAGTTCATACTGTTTTTGTTAATGGGTATGTGTTTGATAAGTATAAATATGATATGTTCTAGTTAGAAGACTAATTGGAGATTGACAGTGATGCAATCCAAAAAGTGTACTTAATGAGCTCATTTGATTGGGTGTATGTGTTTATGTGTAGTTCTCCTCAAATCCATCATATGAATGTATTTTATAGCCACAGCACAGTCAAGATAGCAGAACTATTCCTTCACTGCAGGGTTGTCTGTTGCTAATTTTCTATAATCCTGATGAATAGCTTATCTTTTGTTCTTGATATGATCTCCTGTATTTTTCTTTTAAGCATTGCACTTTTTGTGTCAAATATAATAGGGATTTACCTATTGTGTGTTTATGCTGATAAAAGTTAGGTAGTTTTATCTTTGTAAGTCTATGATTTACTTTGCATTTTTAGAAGTAATGTGTTCAGCCCCCACCAACCCCTGCTTTTTAGTTATTCTAGCACCATTTGTGGGACATTGTGTTCCTTCCATTGAACTCCTCTCTCCTATTGTCAAATATGAGTTTGGCTTATTTGTGTAGGTCAATTCCTCTACTTTCTTCCCTTAATCATTCTGTCTTTCCCTTCTCCACTTTTATGTTGTTTATTGTAACTACACTTTAAGTCATTATACAGAAAGTGATTCATCCCACGTTTTTTTCTAAATTGTTTTCACTTCTTGACCTTTTTTAGCTTTACTTCTCAAATCAAATATTCGGGTTCATGCCTGGAGAAATCTTTTTAACATTTTGATAAAATGGAATTAAACTTGTAGATAAAAATGGAACAACAAATTTTATTTGTACAAAATTGAGGCTTCCAATCCATGAACATTCTTTGCCTCTCCATTTCTTTGGGTGCTCTTTGAATCCTTTCATAAACAGTTTGTAGTGTTTAGCATAGAGACCCTGTACAAATTCCTTTAAATTTATACCTGAGATACTTAATTTTTTTCTTGTCAGTGGTATTACTTTCTTATTGTTTTCAAACGTTATTATCGTTATATACAACTCTGACTTATTTTGTTTTCTTCTTGAATTATACAATATCGCATAGCTTAACTCATTAGTTATTAAATTATTTGGTCTTGTAATTGTTTAGATTTGCATTGACATATATTTCACTTGAAGATATCAACATTTAGATATTTTTCTCTGTAATCTGCAGGTCTTTTATTTTAATTTTTTGCCATGTTGCTCCGCTTACAACTTCTTGAGTGATGTTGAGTTTGTACTAGAGTAAGATTTAAAAGATTTTTTCTTATGTTTAGGAGGAAAGATTGTACTCTTTACCAGTAAGTGTGATGTTACCTGAAGACTTTCCCATAGATTCTATTTCACAAGTTGATGAAGTTTTCCTTTCTTCCTGTTATTCAGAGCGTTAACAAACTGGAATGTGAAATATTCCATTTCTGGTTTTTATTATTTATTTATATGTGGTACTGGGGATCAAACTCCGGTCGTTGTGCTTCCAAGGTAGGCATGGTATCACTTGAGTTAAATCCCTGTTCCAAATATTCCCTTTATGAACAAAACAAAGTTATCAAAAGTGAAGATAGTTTCAAGGAGGGAAGTTATTATTACTTGTGTCTAAATGTGACTCCAGTGCCTCCAATGATCATAAGTGGGGCTTTTCAGAGGTGGTTGGATCTTGAGTGTGTAATGCTTGAAAGGTATAGATTACCAAATTAGTTCACTTACTGGTTTGGCATAATTCCGGATGCAGATAATGAGAAGGCTGACCCTATATGAGACTGTTACTTGTTTTTAGGATGGGAAGAGTTAGTAGCATATAAGAGACAACTGCTTTTGTCACTTGTTGCTCAATACTTCACTGCTTTGGTGCCTTCCTGCCTTCTGCACACCATGAATTGTTTCTCCTGTGCAATACAACTCTGCCGTGACATCTTGTTTTGAGCTAGCCAACTATGAACTGAAACCTGTACAAAGTGTGAGCCAAGAAAAACCTACCTACTTTTAATTTTAGTTGTCCAATATTTTGTTTCAGAATGAGAAGTATAAGACAGAAATAGAATGATAGTTACTCCTGTCCCTGGACAAAGAATTGTGTATCATTCCTAATCTTTCATGTATATACTTAAAAAAAATCATCACACCAAGTATCCTATTTCTCTCATTGATCTGTCTGCAAATGGAAATTAATTGAGGAATAATCTGAGGTGTCACATGATTTTCCAAGACTAGCTTCTATCTTTCATCAATGCACTACTACACTGAACAGCCCTGGAAGACAGTGGTGGTCTTAATCTATTCTAGCGATGGTGAACATTTTAGAGGTTTCAGTGATAAACTATTGGCTGCAGCAAGTGTGCCCCACACTTACCACCATTGTTCTAGTCTGTTCATCTAGGAGAACTATTTTCCATGACAATAGGCATTAAATTTAAAAGGCAATTGAAACATAAAGGCTGGAAACCATACCAGGTGTCTGGGTGACCACAGCATACTCATAGGAGGAGAGGTAGTTGTGAGAGATATTTATTTAAAAAAAAAAAGAAAAAAAGGAAAGATACTTGTTGAGTATCTGGCATGTGGTCTGCCCCCTAAGAGTAACTCTTTGCTAGACAAGTGATGTCTGCTTAACAAATTTTCTACAACTGTGGACATTTTGTAAATTTAAGTATGATAAATTGTCTCCTTCTCTGGACTCTAGTCCTTAGGTCCATTAGGAATTATGAAAAAAGCAATTGGCCTATCTGAGGATGAAGAGTGGAAGAGATTTCGAGTCCTGCTGTCTCCAAGCTTCACCAGTGGAAAACTCAAGGGAGTAAGAAAATAAGGGAGTTTTAATTGAATACTTAAGAGTGAATCTGGGGACAGGTAGCACCTAAGATTCTAGTCTCTTTGCAAGTTATGCTCCTCTGAGTTGGAGCTTGGTAAGAAGAATATTTTTTCCTTATGTGATAGAGACATTATAAACTTAATGATAAAATGTCACAGATTGTGTCATGATTGAGAATGTCTTGTCTTTCTGGGGCCTGAGTCCATGGATTTAGCTATAAATAGCATTATGTCTTGTGCATAGATGTTCCCCATCATTAAACAATATAGAGATGTATTGGTCAAAAACCTGAGGAGTCAAGCAGAGAAAAGCAAGCCTTTTGAATTAAAAGTGTAAGTATCAGTGCACTTGCTTAATATCCAAGCTGCCACAAGACCTTGTAGCTGCATGGCAGGAAGCTCAAATTCTTATTACTGAATTACTCCAGAGACAATGTGTTAGATCTCAGTGATAGTCTGTGGTGTGGTGTTAGAGCTCCAATTCGCAATCTAAGAAGTATCAGGTACCAGGAACATGCAGAGCATTTGATAAAGGAATGTTTTTCCTCACTGAATACAGGAACAAATATTAGTTAAAGTACATATTCATCATTTGGGTGTACTAGTTACTAAGAAATAAAACAAGTATATGAGAAGGAAGAAGCATAAGAGTTGTAAGTGTAAAGATCACAGTGCTTATTCTTCATTTTAGATATTCTAGACAATAATATATATATAGTTCAGAAGGAAGCATCATGATCTAATAGAAGTTGGAAATGCCCAGATTGAGAAATAGTGGGAGGAGCATTGGTGAACAGTGAAAGTCACTGGGTCTGGCAGTTTATCATGTGGAATTTGGGACAATTTAAGTCTCTTTTTGATTTCATGGAGAAACAGAAAAATTTGTAATATTTAACATTCACATAATATCTCCTTTTTATGAGAGAGAAGCAAGAAAGGCCTGAAAAAGGATGTACCCCAGAAGCACTGTGACTGCCTAGCAAGCACAAGGTCCTAAGTTTCATTCCCAGTACTAGGAAATAAAATCTATGATAGGACAACCATATTCTTGATTCTGTAAGCAAGACATTTTGAAATATATAGATACCCTAGAGAATATACTGTGAAAACTGGGGATGCCAGTGCTCACTTCGGCAGCACATATACTAAAACTGGGGATGTCAGTTCACTTAGCTCTGTGATCATCCAAATCAATTTTAAAGAAGTGTAATAACAATAATTATCAACATTATTTATGTGCATCCATGTTTACTGCAGCTTAGTTTGTGATAGCTTTATTTTGGAAACATCCCAAATTCTCATCAACAGGAGACTGGATAAAGAAGATTTTTTTTTCAAATAAAATGAAGTATTACTCTGCCATAAAGAATGATAAATTTGAGTCATTTATATTCAAATGGGTGTACCTGAGGACATACTCACAAGTGAAATAAATAGGTTACAGAGGTGCAAATACTATATATTTTCTCTGGTATGAGAAACTGAAGGTGTAAATGAATTCTGAAATGTGTGATAGGCATTTTGAAATAGTGAGAAAATATTCAAAGGGAAAGGGGGTTGGGGTTATGTAAAGCATGGAAAGAAAAAATTCATGGTAAAAAAGAAAACAAACTTATGTATATAGGGGTGGGGGTTGTAGGGAGGGCAGGGGAATAGGAAAAATGAGAATTTGTGACATGTACTGGCAAAAATTCTCAATGTGGACTGTGACTACGGTGTGGATATAAAATGTACCAGTAAAATCAATTAAAAATCTGAAAAAAAGAGAAAGGTCTAACTATGTAGTCCTTGCTGAGCTTATAATCACTGTACAATATAGGTTGGCTTTATATTCATGATCCTCTTGCCTTAGCCTCTCAAGTGCTGGAATGATGAGTACCTGTCACTATAAGTTAAATGCAGTTATTTTTCACTATGAGGCCCCTGAGGAAATCCTGATCTCTTGCTCAGTGTGATGGCACATGGCAAGAAGAAAGACTTAGAGACAGAGTTAGATTTAGAAAATGGGGATGCTAGTGCTAACCAAGCAAAGACTCTGAACAGCCAGAACAGTGGTATTGATTGGTGACATACTGTTAGGTAGGGATGTTTCTAGAGATATATTGCTCATGTAGGTCTTTTGAGAGAAGAGGCAAAGCCTTGTTGTGTTAGGCTGGGAACAGAATTTGGGAAAGAATCACTCTGATCTGGGCTGTATTTTGTCTCCTTCGGACAGACTCACTGCTTAACACAGGACTATTGTGTGGTTAACACCTTACAGCCTGCAGTGCTTACAGCCTGATTTGAGCATGTTACATTGGATGGTCACCCACAATTAACAAGGACAATTTTTCAATTTTACATTATGCCAAAATGTTTCTGCCCTTTGGGCCATGTCAAACCACTATATGATGGGAGGAGATGTGTCAGAAGCTTGGACAGGGGATGTGGAGAAGGAGGCATGATGTTCCTGGTTACTCAGAACAGGGTGCAGCTGTTGTAAGACATGCTGCAGAGGAATCAGATCACGACCCACTCTGTGATGAGGCAAGATCTAGATCAGTGTCACCTTTTAAGTCCCCTAGAATAGTCTTATTCCACCCTTGTCCTGCTAAACATGATGCTTTTACATCTCTTATCTTCCACCCTCCACACACATTGCTGTGGTGGTCTCTCTCTGTGGGTCTTCCGTTGGTCTCTCTCTGTGATGGAGCTTTATAAGCTCAGAGTCCAAATCTCTTAGTGTCCCCCTTACTCTAAGCACAAGGGCAGTTGTTTAATACCAAACAATCGAGCATGATGGGAGCACAGAATGTTCAGCTGGGTTAGAAAATAGACCTCACTGGGTGCGGCTTATGCTTGTCTTGCTGATATATAATTTAGTCCTACTTCTTGAAGTATTTGTAGTACAAGAGGTCCGGACTTTCCTTTTACCTGTTTTTCTTTACTTAGAGTCTTTGGCGCCTACAGCATGGATGTGATCACTGCAACATCATTTGGGGTGAACACTGATTCTCTCAACAACTCACAGGATCCCCTTGTGGAAAATAGCAAGCAGTTATTCAACATTGGTTTCTTTGATCCGTTATTTCTCTCAATAGGTTTGTAGACTATTCTTTTTCTTCCTCTCCTTTCTGCCTGCATGCTTTTATTGTAATAGATAGTTGTGATACACATATCATAATTCACTTGTTAAAAGATACAATTCAATGTTTTTTTTAGCATACTGAAAGAAATATGCATCCATTACCAGTGTCAATTATAAACTATTTTCATCACCTGAGAAACAGTATACCTTTTGACTCTCAACTTCCAGACCCTTTACCCTAAGCAGTCACTAATTTACTTTGTTTTTGTAGATTTGGCCTTTGGAGGCATTTCCTATAATCTGAATTATATAATATGCAGTTGTTTGTGATTGGATTTTTAAAATTTATTCCTGTATTTTCAAGAGAACTACCTACCAAATACTTCATTTTTTTGGACAAATAACATTCTGTTGTGTGCACATAATAGGTCTGGCTTATTTAATCATCTGTTGATGAACATTTGACATATTTTTGCATTTTGTCTATTGTGAATAGTGTTTTATCTACAATAGCTTATAAGATTGAGTAAAAAATGCTTGTTCTCTAAAAAAAATGCCTGTTCTCATTGTCTTTGGGTGAATCTTGAGGAGTGGCATAGCTGAATTACAATGTATTTCTCTTCATTTTAGTAAAAAATAGACAAAATTGTTTTAGTTTATCTCATCACTTCCAATATTTTTCTCATAACTCATTTTACATTTAACACAGTGGGCCTGCAATAGTATAGCAACTTGTGTTTTCTTTTCATTTTCCTCATAGTATTGATCCTGTGCAACAACTTAAGATAAATATGTGAAAAATAAGAGCCAGGCACGGTGGCTCATACCTGTAATCCCAGCACTCGGGAGGCAGAGACAGGAGGATTGCTGAGTTCCAGGCTTGCCTGGGCTCCATAGTGAGCTCAGAGCTAGCCCGAACTAAAAAGTGAGACCCTATCTCAAAAAAATATGTGAAAAATACTTTGATCAAGTACAGCTGAAATATTTGTTTTTGTAATTTCTAAGATATATACTATTTCTATTATATTTTTAGATTTTTCAAAATACTTTTCACAGACAATTTTCTTACCAGATGCATGACTTGCAACTTTTTTCACCTACTCTGTGGATGTCTTTTCAGTTTTTTGGTAGTGCTGCCTAGTGAGGTTACAATTTTCTTTTTTTTTAATTGAATTCTTTATTGGTACAATTTATATACATCTCAAAATCACATATAACATTGGGAAATTTGTACCAGTATATGCCACAAGTTAATTCTCATTTTTACCCATATCCCTACCCACTCCCCCCTTATACATGCTTTTATTTTCTTTCTGTATCATATTTATTCCTTCCCCTCATCCCATTCCCACACCAAGTTTCCTATAGAAATATTCCACTCTATAAAAGCTGTCCTACTTTCTAGAACTCATTTGCATCTACAGGTGTTCATGCCAGAGAGAAGATCCGGAAATTGTCTATCTGTGATCTATTGATTTCAC
>PVIC010039260.1:0-17184 GCA_004025085.1 Thryonomys swinderianus
CCCCAGTGCTGGGATGACAGGCAAGCCTCGAACTCACAGCAATCCTCCTGCCTCTGCCTCCCCAGTGCTGGGATGACAGGCAAGCCTCAAACTCACAGCAGTCCTCCTGCCTCTGCCTCCCCAGTGCTGGGATGACAGGCAAGCCTCGAACTCACAGCAGTCCTCCTGCCTCTGCCTCCCCAGTGCTGGGATGACAGGCATGAGCCACCACGCCTGGTACCGTTGTATGTGGTTACTGGGATCAAACTCTGTACCTTGCACTTGCCAGGCAGGCGCTGGAACCACTGAGCTGAATCTCCGGCGCTTTCCTAGGCTTTTTTACAGAATGGGTGGGAACTACTTCTGGATTAACTGCCAAGGACTCAACTCATTTGGAGTTGCTGGATTCTTACAAAACTGGCACTTCACACTCCTGTCGGGGTCGACGAGGAGATCCTCCGCTGAAAGAGTTTCCTGGCTCATAAGCAGGACCACTACATGCTGACGGCAGCACACGCCGCACTGCCTGTGTGTTTACCATCACACCGTCCTGCAGAGGAGAGCCAGCTCTCTCGGGTAAGGGCACCCTCCTTACATACAGTGGTGCCAGGTGGCCCAGGGACGGCCCTGAAAATAGAAAGCTGTGCCGTCTGCAGAGCCCAGCTCCTCTTATTTAACTCTAAATTACTGGGCTGATCTTAGATGCTCAGCAGTACCCCAGGGTAAGGCCATCTTGTCCTATTTTCTTCCCTCTTGTAAGGAAGCAGAATTGATGGAATTACTTTCCTTCTGGCATTTTTCTGGGCCCCACCTTCGTTGTCAGGGATCTAGCCGATGCTTGAATCCGGTTCCATAGATTCATATTGGCTGCCTCATATAAGATGTGCTTCAAAAATACGAGCCTCGGAAGTCAGTGTTTGCTAGTGTTTCTATTCTAAAACTGAAGTGGTCACGGACACTGGTAGTCACTAGAATACTACGGACAGAAGGTAAACTCATCAAAACCCTGGAAGCGTATGTAGCCTTCCACACCTAGTCACGCATAGATCTTCACCTCAGCTCCAGTTAAAGCGGCCTTTGGCTGTATCTCTCCTGATCAAAGCCCCCGGGAAGAGGGCTGCTGGCTTTGGAGCCCGGGCCGCTCCCTGCTGTGTCTGTCACCAGTGTGTCCCTCCGGGTCAGCTTGGCAAGCTTCTGCATGGGCAGCCCATGGTCTTCCCAGAAACCTTTTCCTGGGCAGGCTCAGCGCTGTCTCCTCCGTCTTGCTGGTCTGATCAGAAAGAAGCCAGTGTCGGGACAGGTGCCCCCTTTCCTCCTCCCCTCCTCACCTGGTGGGGGATCCATGCCGCCCTGGCCTAGCCAGGCGCAGCTGGGTGGGGTAAGTCCCAGTCCGAGAGGTGGGCAGAGGCTGGGGGCTGACACGGAGGCCGCGAACGAGACGTCACGTGGTCAGCGTTCGGGGCTGCTAATAATTTCACTGGGAAACGGGTGTTTGAAACAGAGCCGACCCCAGCCAGTCAGGTATGGGGTGTCGTAAGTGCTAGCATCGCGTCTTGCCAGGAAGGCTTCAAGGTCCTGTGAGTGCAGAGAATGGTTGGTTATATTAGTTTTGGAGATGCCCTGCAGTGCAAAGCCGTACACTGACACACCTGATGATCAGTAAATACAGAAGAGCCGGAATCACTGACCTTCACTGGAAAGGGGACTTCCTTAGGATCTAAAACCAAATGCGCTAAGCTGGATGTGAACAGACGTGAGCAACAGGGGCTGAGGAAGCTGCAAGTGGACAGGCGGGATATTCAGGACGAGAAGGAGCAGCAACAGGCAGATCAGGTGATGGACACCTTTGTCAGTCCGAGATACCCAGGGGACCCCACGTGCGAGACCATTTGGGGGTTGTGAAAACAGTACTGATTGTCAAATATCAAAGGACAGACTCCACAGTGTGCGTGTGGAAAGTGTACGTCGTCATGTTTCTTTCATACCAGAGAGTAACTCCCTTCAAAAGGCAAAATAAAGTAAAATCTGTTGTGCGTTTGGGTTTAAACGAGCCTCACCAGGGAATCCGGCGTCAGGCTTCCCGGGCCTCTTCCTGTCTTTACTGTCTGGAGCAGCTTCTCGTCTCCTGGTCCATCCGTGTGTTTTCCAGCGTCCTTCACCGCAGCAGACCGGGGCCTGAGAGAGAGTATCTGTCCCATAAAGGTCTGGGAATTTGACGAAAGCCGATCTCAAGTAGAGGGGAGCAGCTGGAACAAAGCCCAGCCTCGGGGCCATCAGCCCTGCCCGCCACCCCGCACTGTGCGATGGCGCCCGTGGACGCGGCCTGTCCCGCGCCTCCTGGCTCTCTCCTCTGGCCCCGGTCGCCTCTGCAGATCGGGATCCGTGAGCCTCCTGTCCTGTTTGGCTGGGAAGTAGCGTCAGGGTGAGCTCTGTACCTCATGGAGTGACTTTAAAAATTCCCACTCCCAAAGCCCCTCCTCTGAAAACTGAGAAACTCAGTTTTCTCCTTATCACTCATCTAAAGGACAGATGGCCAGAGGCGTGTTCTGTGATGGGGGTGCCTCCATGTTCTGCCACTTGTGTGATTCCTTGGTGATTCCCAATCTTTTGAATTTTCCTTCGCTTGAGCCTTCGCTTCCTGATTTGTAAAACAAATGAATTATACCAAATATTTCCGACCTATCTTCCAAGTAACGTCCTTGCGAATCTCTGATTTGAATCAATTACTTTTGCTTAAAGAATGAACTAAACGGTAGAACACCATTACATCAAAGCCTGCTATTACCCAGATATTCATATTTAGAAGATATAATTTATTCCTTTGAACTACACCAGACACATTAAACAAAGGTGCTCTGTAGCACCACTTGCCAAAGGAGAGCGTTAATCGTATTCCCCAGTCAGCGAGCTCTGCTGAAGGCTTTCTTAAATGGAAGTAAATTAAGATTAACTTGGCATACTTTGACAAAGCACCGCAGGTAGGCGCTTCCGGCCGTCTTTCTGGAGGCAGGAGCCGCGGAAGGGCAGGAGGAGCCGCGGGGGGCGGGTTTCTCCCGCCTCCTCGGGCCTCAGGCCTCGCATCCCGGGGGCCGCTCAGCCCGCTGTGACTGAACCAGACTTCAAACCTCGCAGCTCTTCCGGGCAGGGCCGCGAGCACTGAGCACGCTGCCTCCTACTGGATGCGCCGGTTCAGAGTCTGTGGTTCCGAAACTTTCCTTCAGATTCTGCCAAGGAAACCCGCAGGGTCTGACAAATACGGCTGGCGACTGTAGGGGACAGGGGAGGGGAACGTGACTAGGACCTTTGCCTTAGGTTCTAATCTCCTGTGAGTCCACAGCACACGGCAAAATAACAACGAGGCAGAAATGAGGCTTAGAGAAGCCGAGCTTGGGCCTGATCTGTGCTACTCTGGGTAGCAAAAGACCCCAGGCCCCGGCCTGCCACAGCTTTTATTCAGCCCCTCTAGGGTGACGAAGTGTGACAGAGACTCAGAGGGCAGAGCGGACACAGGCAGTGGCGCGGTTCCATCCTGAAGCATCACAGCATGTCCGAAGCCATAGGCAGCCGGGAAAGCCCGGTCAGTTTTGACCTTGCAATTATTTCCCCCAAACAGGATTGTTCGCAGCATAGTTAGGTCCGAAATCCATCTGCGGGAAGGCCCGGTCAGTTTTGACCTTGCAATTACTTCTCCCAAACAGGATGGTTCCCAACAGGTAACCAGCATGATGGGTGTCTGGGGGCCTTAGGTTACAGCCACCCACTGCATAGTCGCTGAAGAGCCTCACGAAGCCCAGCGTTGGCACTTGTGTGCCGCGGGTGGCAGCGGGACCAGCCAGTGGGCTGCAGCTGCGTCACTACTCAGGGTACCTTGTCTTCGTGTTCGGGAGTACGTTGTGTGCAGTACGCTGCTCCTTTATCCGAAGGATTAAATCCTGCGTTGGGAGGCTCCTTAGCTGCGGCTCTGTGCCAAACCTCGACAGGCCAAGTCCGAGGCGCACTTTGGGTGCTGTGTCCTGGGAGACCTGGCTGTTCACTGAACAAATCCTCTGTCAGTTCACTCAAGTTGAGTGAAGGGCCTTAGTTTCTCCGGTGAACAGCGCGTTCCCGTTTCCTGTTGTGTGCCGGGAGTGACGAGAGAAACGGGCAGTGTGCCATGGTGAGCGGGTGTCCGGGTGGACATTCTGTACTGTCACTGGGAGGCATAGTCGCTGGTCGGCGAGCTCCGGAAGCCCTGGGTGAGCAGGGCAGGGGCCTGGGGGGCACAGACCCAGGTGGCCCCGGGCTGGTCCCTGCGGGAGGCTTCCTGTGCCCCTCTGTCCCTGCCCCCGCTCTCCTTCCTTCAGTACAGGACCGAACCAGGGTCCTCACGCTGCTCCCTCCACACCTCCCGCGCTCGCAATCGCCAGGCCTGGCGCCAAGCTTGTGGTCTTCCTGCCTCAGCCTCCCAGAGTGTTGTGATGACAGGTGTAAACTGCTATGCTGGCCTCCCTGAATCTTTCTTGGACAGCTTTTGGTGCGGATGCCCAAAGAGACATTCCTAAGGCATCTGGTCAGCGTCGAACGTTCTGTGCCACACGCCGTGTGTGTGCGGACTGCCCGGAGAAAGCCGTGTCCGCCTCAGCAGGTGGCCCTGAGCGCTCCTCTCCGTCTGGCGTGCGGTGGGGAGACCTGGCAGGCGGTTTCCCTCCACCTGACCCCGAGCTCTCCGGTGGTGCTGCTCCCACGTGCGCTGCCCCCCTGGCCGTATCTGGTGCCATCGGACCGTGATTGCTGCGAGTCCACCTGGCACACCTGGCACCTCGGCAGTGGAGTCCCCGGCTGCAGACGGGGCCGGGCACCCTTTCACGTGACCGGGACTCGGTGTCTCCTCCCCCTGCGGGTTTCCGTCTCGAGACACCTCTGTCACCGTCTCCCCGAGTTCTCTTGCCAGTCACAGGGATCGGAGACCCTGCACCCCCTGTTTGCCAGCGCGGGGAGCTCCGTGCACGGCGGCGGCTTCCGTCACACAGAAGCGCAGATTTGACAGTCAGCTGGACTTTTCCTGCTTCCTGCCCATTTTGGGAAAATCCTTCCTCCTCTGATGATAGCATGGTAACATGGAAACATGGTTTTCTCTTCTTTCTCCCAGCACAGTTTTAAGGGCTTTATTTTTTACATGCAGGCCCCTAATCCGGCTGAAGCTGACCCTTCTCTGAATGTGCTGGAGTCTGTGCTTGCCTACCCTCCTGGGACCCTCGGTCTTTTTTTTTTTTTCCAGACAGGGTCTCGCTTTGTAGTTCAGGCTGGCTCTGAGCTCACTATGGAGCCCAGGCAAGCCTCGAACTCAGCAATCCTCCTGCCTCTGCCTCCCGAGTGCTGGGATGACAGGTAAGAGCCACCACGCCCGGCACTGTGGTATGTGGTATTGATGTCTGGTGGGCATGAGTCAACATGCCCAGCACTGTATGTGGCCACCAGGGAATGAACTCAGGACCCTGCGCTTGCGAGGCAGGCGCCGGAACCACTGAGCTAACCCTCCGGCCCCAACTCTCGGTCTTTGAGCGCCGCTGACTTGTGATTCTGTCCCCCTCAGAGCTGAGTTCTTTCCTCTCCATCTGTGCTTTGAAAATGTCCTTCTTTCACCACCACTGCCAAACCGTGGGCCGTTCGGGTGATGCTTTGCTCCGGGGAGGATGGTTTTAGGGCACCTGGAGGACACGCGGCCTCCGGGTCCTGCGGCTGTGGACTGCCGTGGCCTGTTCTCTGGTGGTGTCGCTGTGCCGCGGTGGCTCCCAACGTCTCTTCGCCAGGGTCTTTATTCCGGGTTCAGTGCAGATGCATTTTTATTATTAATCTGCTCAGTGGCAGTGTTTCTTGGAGCCAAAGATTCGTGACTCATCGATTCCGGAAATTTTCCATCTCTGTTCTGACTCCTTTTGCCTTTCTTTCCTTTATTCTCCCCGCCCCCCCCCCCAAAACACTGGGCGGACGGACAGTTTTCTGTTCTGCCCCTCGTCTCAGTGCATTTTATATGTTCGGCCTCTTCATCCTGGGGTTGCCACCCGGTGACCTCATGTCCTGATGAGCCGACCCTCGGGCTGCGACGTGTGCACGCTCTGCTGGCGCGGCAGGTCCTGGCGGGCCCGCTCGGCACCCGCCTGCGCAGCGTGGCGTGTGCGTCTGTCCGTCCGTGCGGAGACGGCGGTGCCTGCGTGCGGGCCGCGGAGCCCGCTTTCCTCTCGCGCGCTGGCTTCCGTGGCATCGCGGCGCCCTGCGGGCCTCGGCGGCCTCCCGCGAGGGACAGCTGCGTCCTCCTCCCCGCAGAGGCGCCAGTGCCGCCCTGGCGAGTCCGCGCGCCCAGCTGCCCGCGCTTCCCCACACCCCCACCCGCCCTGCAGGGCTGAGGCGCCCCGGGCCTGTGTCTCCTGCCCGGCCCGACCTCTTCGCCCTCCCCTCCGCCCGCCGCGGGCCTTTCAGGAGGCGCCGCTGCTCCCCCACCGGCCGGCCCTGCGCGTCTCGGGGTTAGCGGCGCGTTCGCCCAGTGAGTGCGCGGGGTCCGCACGAGAAGGCCCAGTGGGCCCGGGCCCCGGGTGTGAAGCCCTCCGCAGGGTCGGAGGCGTCCTCGCGCCGACTGCCCTTACCAAGAGCCAGGAACGCCCACAGAGAAGCCGCCTGCCCGGGCAGTCGCGTCTCAGGGGACCCGGCTCCCGAGTCTGGCCGTGCCGGAAAAGCGGCGGCGCACGGGAGGCCCTGGGGCCGGCAGTGCTCGGCTCCCTCCGACCGGAGAAAGGCCTGTGAGCCTCGCGCTGCGGCCTCCGCGTCCTGCCGGGAGCCGGCCCCTCCTCCGCCCTCCGCCCTCACAGCGGGGCTGCACCCGGCTCAGCCCCTCGCACCTGCCCCTTCTCTAGCTGTCTGCTCTTGAGAGACGCAACCCTTGTGCATGCCCTGCGCGGCATCCCCGGGCACCAGGTTTTGGGGTTCACGGTCCCCACCTGGCCATACTGAGTCGGTTGTCTCTAATTTGGGGTCACGGCAGTTGCCCGTTGGTGACCGTGAGCCCCCAGTCTGAACTGCTTTGCGGGCAGGAAGTCTCTGTCCTTCAGTCCCCATGTCCACACTGGCGATTGAATGGAGGAGCGCTGAGCTGGGTCCCCGCCCTTCCTGGATTTTGTTTGTTTGTTTTGCTTTGTTTTGTTTTTGGAAACAGGGTCTCGCTTTGTAGTTCAGGCTGGCCCTGAGCTCACTATGGAGCCCAGGCAAGCCTCAAACTCAGCCATCCTCCTGCCTCTGCCTCCCGAGTGCTGGGATGACAGGTGTGAGCCACCACGCCCGGCTCTGTGGTGTGTGGTATTGATGGCTGGTGGGCGTGAGTCACCACGCCCAGCATTGTATGTGGTTACCGGCTCGAACTCAGGACCTTGCGAAGCAGGCGCCAGAACCACTGAGCTAACCCTCCAGCCCCGCCCTTCCTGGTTTTTTGAAAGATGGTCTAAATTACCCAGCTGCCCTCTGAGCCTCCTGCCTCAGTCTCCCGGAGTACTGGGCTCACGGGCGTGCCCACCGCACCCGGCTCAGGTACTAGCTGTAAGAGAGGAGGGGTAAGCCGCCTCTCTCCCAGCTGCCCTCTGGCTCTGCACCTCCCCGGATGGAAAGGCTCCCGGCTGTGTGGGTCTGCTTGGCCCCCAGAACCTGCGCGGTCTCAGGTCCTCAGGGGAGCTGGTAGGTCGTGAGGAGCCAGGTGCCCATCCTGCTTGCCGTAAGCCTCGGCTCACCCGTGCTCCGAGGCAGCTGGCACTGCGGCCAGAGCTGCTGCAGGGCTGCGTGGTGCACTCAGAGCTCTCCCCACCCGCTTCCGCTCCCCGGGGTGCCACGCGGCGCGACATGGACACCCGCGTGCCGTCTTCACTCGCCTCTCCCACACGGACACCCGGAGACGCCCGAGGAGAGTTCTTGGCACAGACAGACAGTGGCGTGTGAGGTCTGAGTGGCACAGTCAGGGTGCCGGACACAGCGCCCACAGCAGGCTCACTGGCGGTTACGGAAGCTGCGCTCCTGGGGAGGGCTCTGCCCAGCACGCGAGCTTGTTCATTATTTATAAACAATCAAAGGGCAGGGGCAGGGGAACAGGGCATCTGGGAAAGTCACTGTCCATGACTGGGCACTTGTCATTTCCCCAGGGGCTTAGCATCTCCCTGGGCCCTGGGACCCCGCCCAGCACTAAGCCAGCAGATGCTTCAGCTCTTGTATTTAAATGGTTGGCCTCATTCCACTTGTTCAGATTATTTGGACTCATTTAAAATTAGCCCTCACTTCTTCTTAATATATTAAAACAGGAAAGGAGGGAAATTTAGAGCCTATTGCGTTCTAAGGATGAATGCAAATTATCCTACTACGATTCTTAATGACCCACTATTAACAGAGTGGGAGACCCCGTGCGTTAATGCAGCACCTCTTTTCACATCGTTACTCCTAATGGAACCGTTACCAGGATAATAGCTTGACCTTTAGCTATAGATTCAGAGAGGAAAAATAGATCCTGCTAACTCCCCACGTCTGTTCACACGGCGTACTGACTGCTTCACTTCGGTGCCACGGTGGAGTCGTGGCCCCGTTCTAGGGCTTCCTCTGCGATTGTAATGGAGAAAATGAAATTTCATCTTCAGTAGATAAATTCTACTTAAAAGTCTCTTTTAAGTCTGGAGGTGATCCATGAACCAGAATGTCAATAATGTGCCCAGTAGAAACATGCATTGGTGTAGGTGTTTTTCAAAAGGCCGAGGGCTGTGCCTTCAAAGGGCTCAGTCACAGGCCCGGGCGACAGTTCTCCGGGCTTCCTCCTGCTGAAACCAGAGAAGACTGAACTGAAAGGAGAAAAACGAAGCAGAACCCGTTTCTCTTTTTGAGTGAGGGACAGAATGGTGGAGCCCAAGGTTAGAGGGACCCCGGGGAGCCTGCTGCCAGCCCGCCACGGGCTCGGCGCCGGGCAGAGGCAGCACAGCCGGACCCACCTCGTGGTTGGGCACAGCCACTGTCCGATGTGGGGTCGTTCCGACACGCGCATTTCGCCAGCTTAAGAAGTTGCTATGGGAATTAACCGCGTGCGTAATCTTACACGTGGGAAGAGCTCGACCTGCCGAGACAGCGTGGCGAGACCTTTTGTAGTACACGTTTTCATTCTAAACAAGGGTTTTTTAATTTATTCAAACAGGACCTCAAGGCTTTTTGACAATTCTCCCATTAGTGTTATTGTGGGCATTTGAGTGTGATAATGTATTCTATTAAATATATCCTTCTAATCAATACTTCCTACTAATTGAGACGGGCCGCTCGCCCCGAACATGTCTCAGTTCTCCCGCGTTTGTGTCCGTTGGAAACAGAACTGGGCGGTGTGAGTGGCCGCCCCACACCCCTGGAGCTTCTGTTCCTACGAGGCCCTGCGCTGGGGGAGGCAGCGGGAGAGGTGAGGCCCCGGGGTGGAGATCAGAGCTCGCGCAGGGGCTCCGTCCTCGTCCTGCAGGTGGCGCCCCCAGCGGCCTGGGCGGCCTGTCCCCCCCCCCCCGTGCCCTGCCCCCGGGGAGACGCCCTCCCGGTCCGAGGGAGACGCCCCGCTGGCCCGCGCTCTCCTCCGAGGAGCCCCCAAGTTCCACGTTCGCCCTCAGGACGCGCCTCTCTGAGCCCGAGAGCCGCTTGCGCACGGACTGGCCCCCCGAGGGTGTTTCTGTCCGTCCGTCCGTCCGTCCGTCCCGGACCCCCGCCGCCTTCCTTTGCTGCTGCCCGCGCCCTCCCTCGGTGGCTGCTCCGACCTGCAGCCCGCCGCCTCCCCCCCAGCCCCCGCTGGCAGGCGTCTCCGGGGGTGTGCGTTGCCCCGTGGTGCCCTCCGTCGCTGCTGCCCGCTTCCGCCCTCTGCAAGCCGCTTTCCAAGACCACTTCTCGGGCTCCCGGAGGGCGGCCCTCTCGCGCGGCGCCCCCGCGGCCCCTGCTCCGTCCGCTTCTGAGCACGGCTCCCTGGCACCGCGCCTGCCCAGGGCCTCCGAGCGCGGCGACTCGGGGCGTGGCTTCGCCGGTGTCCCGTGCCCCGCCCGCGGGGCGCAGCTGCTCGCCCGCAGGTCCGTGGGGGCCCCGGAAGCCCCCCAGCCGCTGCTGTCCCGTTCTCCGCGCCCCGGGTCGCGAGCCTTGAGACCACAGAGGCGCCTTTTCTTCCTTTCAAAGTATTTTCTTAGGATAAATTTCTAGGAGGAGTAATATTACCAGTCCTGAGGTCTTAAGAATTTTGATCACCTTATAATGTCTTACTGTTATTTCCCAAAAGGATGTGCCAATTTATGCCATCGGTGATGTTTGAGTGTTCCAGATTTCCTCAGCTTTATCACACTTGATCTTAGCCAAAAGGCCGAGAAGCGATCCTCCTCAGCTTTATCAATATCACACAGATGCTTTAACATTATGTTTCTAATTCAGTAGGTATAAAGCGCTTTAATGTTTTTGATTTACATATTAGTTGGGCATTCTCTCTCATACTCTATGCTGTATATATACCAATACTTTATCCTGTCCATTTAGCTGTGGGGAATTTTGAGGTTGCCCTTTTATGTGAATGCACACTTTTGGGAGGGGTAGATACTGAACATTTTTCGTCCATTTTAGTGCATCTAGTTTTGGTCCTATTGAAATGTTTATTTTTCATTCAGGAGAAATTTCAGTTTTTATATAGTTGAGTCTGCCAGTATTTTCCTTTGTCATTTCTTTTTAAAAGAAACCTTTTAAAGCATTAAAATTAACGATATTTTAAATACCAAGAAAGCAGTGTGATGTGAGTGCAGCCTGGACGCTGACCTTACGGAGGACAGGTTGAAAAGGCGAGTCAGACAGTGCTCCGCGGCGGGGTGCGTGAAAATGTCACCCTTTTCTGAGGTCGTTGTCCCGCCGCCTCTCCAGCCCGCCACGCGCTTCTCTGCGCTTCCTTTGTGTCCAACAGGGGAGCTGTTTCTCGGAACTAATACCCTAGGCGGGGAGTTGGCTCAAAACGAAGGTGGGACTTCCAGCAACACTGTGTCTTAGGATTTCAGTGAGACACACTGCATTATTTATTTTGAGTACTGTGAATTAGCGGGAACCACCATGACAGCAGCATTTTTTGAGTCACTTCGCATGTGATTTTGAATTGGCCACAAAGAAGTGAAGTCTTTTGTTTTTGAGACAGGGTCTCGCTGTGTAGTTCAGGCTGGCCCTGAGCTCACTATGGAGCCCAGGAAGCCTCGAACTCAGCGATCCTCCTGTCTCTGCCTCCCGAGTGCTGGGATGACAGGCTTGAGCCACCACGCCTAGCATTGTGGGGTGTGGTACTGATGGCTGGTGGGTGTGGGTCACCACGCCCAGCATTATTGTATGTGGTTACGGAGATCGAACTCAGGACCTTGCGGATTTTGCGCTTGCGAGGCAGCCTCTGGAACCACTGAGCTAAATCTCTGGCCCAAAGAAGTGCAGTCTTTTAATACACCTGCTGAACTCTGTCCCGAGGCCAGTGGATGCACAGGGAACATTTCCGTTTCCACCTGGCACGCAGATACAGCACCAGAAGGAAGAGCAGCTTCCACGCTCACCGCCCAGTGTTTCCAGCTGGCTCCTTTGTGAAACACAACCTGTTGTCCGGCTGACTGACCACTTGCCGGAGGGAGGACACTCCTGGACAACATGTTGCGGAGACCACTGCGGGGGCGGGGATGTAGCTCGGTGGTGGAGCGCAGGCGAGTCCCGGGTTCGGTTCCTAGTGCCGCTAAAAGAGAAAGCAAGCAACCAAGAAATGTTTGTTGTTTTCTTGGCTCTCTTCCTTACTTGCTGCAGTGTGTAACGGTATTTTACATTTCCTTTCAGTCTTCACGGAGAAGTACTGTACCGCTAACCACGTGGATAAGCTTCCCGGCCCACGAGATTGGGTGCAGATTCTACAGGATCAGATTAAACTGGCCCGAAGGAGGTTAAAAAGAGGCTCAGGTAGGAGTAAGTCCTAAGAAGGTAACCGCGGAGCCCGTCACTGAGTTCTCAGCCTTTGGGAAGCACGGCTCTCCTCTGGGGCGTCGGGGTGTCCTGTGCCCTTGGGAGGAGAAACTCCACACCCTGCGGTGCTCTCTGCTTGGCCCTCGTAAAGCCTTGCTCAAGAGAATTGTGAAAAACTCACCTGAAGATTAAATAGTAAAAATCATGTCAGGACGTTTGCTCTCAATAGGACAAGGGAAAAAGATTGCTGATCTCCTCTGCGGTCGAATACGTTCGTACGGAAAAATGGGCCTCTCCTGAGTGGTTTCTCCCGTTGGCTTCATGGTTTTTGTTTCTCAGTATCGGAATGAATTTATGAAAATCTTAATGGCGTAAGATTAAAAAAAATGACAAAAATCATGCTGCCAGAAATACCATATCAAGTAGGAAGAAATTGTAAGTCGTGAGTGTGTGCGTGTGTGTGTGTTTAAAAGTCTGAGCTCGATGACTCAGATGAGCATCATCCAGTTGGCACTCTTTAGAGTTGGTCATCGGAGGTTGAGCCTCCCAGTGTGATGGGCCACTTTATCCTCCGAGAATAATCTTGTACTATAAGAATTATTGCCGGGCCGGAGGATTAGCTCAGTGGTTCCGGCGCCTGCCTCGCAAGTGCAAAGTCCTGAGTTCGATCCCCAGTAACCACATACAATGCTGGGCATGGAGACTCACGCCCACCAGCCATCAGTACCACATACCACAGTGCTGGGCGTGGTGGCTCACGCCTGTCATCCCAGCACTCGGGAGGCAGAGGCAGGAGGATTGCTGAGTTCAAGGCTTGCCTGGGCTACATAGTGAGCTCAGGGCCAGTCTGACGTACAAAGCGAGACCCTGTCTCAAAAAAAAAAAAAAGAATTATTGTCTCTGAGAGGCTATAAAGTTATAGGTGTGATTTCTAAATTCTGTGTAAATCAGTATGCCTCTTATGAAAAACAGTACGAGGGCTCCTCAAAACGTTAAAAATAGAACTGCCAAACTCATTACTAGGCTAAGAAGAGTAAAATCAGTGTATTGAGGCGATGCCTACACCCTCGTGTTCGGGAGGCATTTTGCTGATAGCTCAGCAAAGGAACCAACGACATCAGAGCCCCCAGCAGGTGGAGGGCAGAGAGAGTGTGGGCAAACCCAAGGATGGCACGCACAGGCTGCCACTGCGCAGAGCGCCCGGAGCAGAGCGGGGCCCCGGGCTGAGTCCCAGTGGAAGACGCTGCTCAGAGTCTCCGCAGCCCCGGATGGAAGGGTGAGGTCCCGTGGGCCGCGGTGACTGGAAGGACGGACTATTAATAATGCTCTTACACCGGAAAACGAAGGTAGGATTTGCTGCACCACAGAGTCTGTGAGGTGACGGTGTGTTCATTACTCAGTCCAGCCGCCCCGCGATGTGTACACATTACAGAGCATCATGGTGTACATCACCAGCACTGGTACTATAAAAATAATAGGAGCAGCCGGGTGTGGTGGCTCACGCCTGTCACCGCAGCACTCGGGAGGCAGAGGCAGGAGGACTGCTGAGTTCGAGGCTTGCCTGGGCTCCATAGTGAGCTCAGGGCCAGCCTGAACCACAAAGCGAGACCCTGTCTCAAAAAAAAATAATAATAATAGTAGCATATTAAGGAAGCTGCAGCTGGGGGACACTGTCCAGCGTGGCTGTCTCGAGCGCAGCCCCGTCCCATGGCCGCCTGGCCGCCCTGCCCCCCGCCCCGTCCCCCATCCCCCGTCCCCTGTCGCAGGCTTTCTCGCCCCAGGAAGGGCTGCTGCCTCACCTCCCCCTGCCTGGGAAGTGCCGCGTCCTTCCTCGGCGGGAGGGCCCAGATCCTGCTTCCCGTGAGCGCTCGGAAGCGCGGGCCGTGCCCCCGTCACGCTTGAGCCGCGGGCAGCACTCCATGTACGAGACAGGCCCAGCGCACGGGAAGGGTTCACTGAGTGAATCAGTGAGGCCGTCGACAACTGCAGCGGAAAGACCGTGTCTCCTGGCCACAGCCTCCTGAGGTCCTCTTCTCTCGGGGGCTCTCTGCGCCCTCACCTTACTGCTCCCCTCCGGGTTTCCTCCTTGTTCCGTCCCCTGTCGTGGTGGTCTGACCTCAGTCAGAGAAAATTAATTAGAAAACATCCAGGAAGAGCAACCTCCTCCGAACAGGATTCCCGAAGGTCCCTGCTGCTACCCCGGCTATGGCGAAGAGACCCCTTTGACAGGGCCTGCTCTGCCAGCCTCCAGCCTCTTGGAAGGAACGAAAGCCTTTTGCATCTGAAGGGCAAATAGGTTTCCGAGGTTTCCCGGTGGATTGGTGGCCCCTGAATAGGTTCCGGTGTCGTGTCCCGTTGGGTGTGGAGTCTCCTTGATTTGAGGCCAAGTCAAATTTCAGATTTAAACCTGAGCGAAGTCTGTGCCAGTGGGAAGCTGGCCCGCGTGCGTTGCCCGGATACAGCGTCAGACATCATGACCGTTAGCGTGGCTTGAACAGAGAGCGCGCGGAGGTACGTCTCCAAGCCGTTTTGATTTTTATTTTGAGACAGGATCTTGAGGAGCTGCCCGGGCTGGCCTTCAGCTTGCGATCCCCCTGCCCCAGGCCCTTGAGCGGCCGGGAGTGTGAGCCGGAAGCTGCCTCTGGAGGTTTGAAGGTTCACGTCCACCAGACACTAATGCCCCTGCTGGGCGGGAGGCCCGTGCTGCCGCCCTCAGAGCACCGTGTGTGGTCCTGGTGTGGTCCGTGTGGCGCTTCGTGTGGCGCTTCCGTCAGTCACGTCGGTGGCCGGGGCTCCTCCAGTTCTTTCCCTCAGGCCCCCCACGTGATTTCCCGGGGCAAAGGATCGGCCCCCAGAATTCAGAGACACTGAATTTGATATTCAGGTGTGAGAGAAACCTACAGTGCGTCATCATGAAGAAACTTTAATAAGCATTGTGGTTCCAGCTTTGTCGGAAACATGAACAAATTATGGGATCACAGTGTGGTGGCATTACTGGAACTTGAGCAGGGGGACCTAGGGAGGGGCGAGTCCCGGGAGCGCGACCGTGGAGCCGCACGTGCCGCCCTTCCTCTCGGGCTTCCTCCCGCTGTCTGCTCCGCTGCCCTGAGGTGCCCCCGCCATGATGTCTCTGCCTGTCCACAAGTCACAAGCAACAGGCTCGAGGGGCCCGGAACGGAGACCCCTGAAGCTTGAGCCAAACACGAGCCTTCCTCCTTCAGGCTGTGCGGCTCAGATATTCGCCCATGACAGAAAGCTGCCCGACACGGGGGACGGCGGGCTGCGAGCTCGGCGCCTGCAGGCATGCTGAGGGAAAGGGCGCGCTACCAACCCAGGTGGCACAGAGGCCCCCCAGGAAAGGAAGAGGAGGGCTCTGTGCCCAGCAGAGGCTGTGCGCTTGCGGAGGGCAGTGAGCAGAAGCCCCCGATGGGCCGGAACACGTCAAGCAGTAGGAGAAGCCTTGGGATGGGCTGCTGGCGCACACCAGGAGGCCCCGCCCGGAATCGGAAGCAGGAAGTGCAAGTCTGAACTCAGCCCGGGCCTTCCGGCAAGAGCCTGTGTTAAAATAAAGCAGGTTGCGGCCGGAGATTTAGCTCAGTGGTTCCAGCGCCTGCCTCGCAAGTGCAAGGCCCTGAGTTCGATCCCAGTGACCACATACAATGCTGGGCGTGGTGACACCAGCCATCAATACCACACACCACAGTGCCGGGCGTGGTGGCTCATGCCTGTCATCCCAGCACTCGGGAGGCAGAGGCAGGAGGATGGCTGAGTTCGAGGCTTGCCTGGGCTACATAGTGAGCTCAGGGCCAGCCTGAACTACAAAGCGAGACCCTGTCTCAAAAAAAAAAAAGGGGTCTGGAGATTTAGCTCAGTGGTTCCGGCACCTGCCTCACAAGCACAAGGTCCTGAGTTCGATCCCAGTGACCACATACAATGTTGGGCGTGGAGACTCACCCCCACCAGCCATCATTACCACATACCACAGTGCCAGGCATGGTGGCTCACACCTGTCATCCTAGCACTCAGGAGGCAGAGGCAGGAGGATTGCTGAGTTCCAGGCTTGAATGGGCTACATAGTGAGCTCAGGGCCAGCCTGAACTACAAAGCGAGACCCTGTCTCAAAAAAAAAAAATTAAAAAAGCAGGTTGGAGAAGCAGCTTGACCTGTCCCGTGTTCAGCGTCCAGCGCGGGGGAGGGCTCGGAGGGCAGCGGCAGAGGGCGGTCCCGGGGACAGAGGCAGCCGTCCTGGGCCCTGGGCCAGAGCTGGGTGTGTGGTTTACACCTGAACTTCGGGCGCCTTCCACACACCACACGGTCTGTGCCGCAGCAGAGCCGCCGTGCCAGCCTCGGGCGCGCTCCCTGCGCTCCCTGCCCTCCCGCGCGGGCACACCTGCGCACACGGCCGCACCGCCCGCGCCCCAGAGGCCTCCCGGGAGCGCGGGCCGCCCACCCTCGCTCGCCCTGTGGCCGTGGGGTCGGGCCCCGGGGACGCCCCGGCCCGGGCCGTGGGTAGTTGGTCCCCTCGCTGCGCGCGGCGCGTGTTCCCGGCCGGTCCTGTCGGCCGCAGAGAAGCGGGCGCAGCCGGGAGGCAGGAGCAGCGCGTGCGGGCGTGACCGGCCGGCTGGTCTGGTCGCCTCGGAGCACCGGCCCGCGTGGCCCACGCGCACACCCGCGCACACACCCGCGCACACACCGAGCCCAGCCGGGCGCCTGTGCCACGCTCTCGCCCTGGCGACTGCTTTCCGTCTAGAGAGGACACCAGCAGTGTCGCGTAGCCCTTCCTCAACTTCAGCCTCTTACAGTGTTTGGTTCGGTTCCTGAAGGAGGCGCAGAGTCCCCGGGGAGGGTAACCGCCTGCCCACGCGCGAGCCGGCGCCGCCTCCAGAGAGAAGTGCCCGCCTATCCCAGAGGCCGTGGGCAGGTCCAAGCAGAAGTTTGTCTGTGGCTCTCATCATATGGGATAATTTTTTTATGTAACTGGAATGATTCCTGGTGTGGATTTTTATCACTTTCATTAGACTACTTCCTCAGAACTGAAATCACAATTTATTATTTGTGTGAGATCCAGGAATAAGACTGCCCCTGCTATTAAATTTTTATTGGATTGCTCAGTCTTTTCCACATTTTACAACCTGACTGTCACGAGGGAAGATCATGAACTTGTTGCAGACAGATGTGACCAGGAGTAAGTAGCAGAATGTTATCCTTCACCCATGCTGCTATCTTCAGCTA
>PVIC010039261.1:0-21230 GCA_004025085.1 Thryonomys swinderianus
ATTCCAAATAGAGAGCTCCATGGAAAATATGGAAGATTTTGTAACTGAGTATGTGTATACTAACTTCGGTATACATATGTTGGAGGTCCTGCCATGTTGGACAAGAAAGTTGATTCAGACTGACAAAGCAGTGGTGTGTCCATAGTACAACCCAGGGTCTCACTTTGTAGTTCAGGCTGGCCCTGAGCTCACGATGTTTGCCCAGGCAAGCCTCGAACTCAGCAATCCACCTGTCTCTGCCTTTTGAGTGGTAGGCTTACAGGCGTGAGCCACCACACCCGGCACTGTGGTATGTGGTATTGATTGCTTGTAGGCATGAGTCACCGCACTCAACATTGTATGTGGTTACAAGGATCGAACTCAAGACCTTGCACTTGCGAGGCAGGCTCTGGAACCACTGAGCTAAAACTCCGGCCCTATAACCCTGTTTTTTGATATTCAGGTAGATTTGTTTTCTTCTTTTTCTTTTATAGGAAAAAGCAAGAATGTCAGTAGTGAAATACAACTTACATGCCAGTGTTTTGAATAGAGTGGATAAGTGCAATTCTAGTGGTAAGTTAGTGACTGTCTGTGCAAAGATACTGTTCAAAGTCTGTTACGTGGCAAAGTGCATAGTTCCAGATAAAGTCCTACATTGTTCTTTGAATATGGTTTCTGTTACGATTTTGCTTCCATCATTGTGTCTCTGAAACTGCTTGAACCCTCTCAATTTGCTTTTCTTTTTTTTAGAGACAAGGTCTCTCTTTGTAGTTCAGGCTGGCCCTGAGCTCACTATGGTGCCCAGGCAAGCCACCGCGAGCTCAGCAATCCTCCTGTCTCTGCCTCCCGAGTGCTGGGATGACAGGCGTGAGCCACCACACCCGGCACTGTGGTATGTGGTGCTGATTGCTGGTTGATTGTTGGTGGGCATGAGTCACCACGCCCAGCATTGTATGTGGTTACCGGGATCGAACTCAGCACCTTGCACTTGCAAGGCAGGCGCTGGAACCACTGAACTAAATCTCCAGCCCATGGGGTATTTAACATTTTTATATCCTCTTCATTCAGCTTTGGAATTTCATATGTGTCTAGGAATCTGTCCATTTCTTCTACATTTTCCATCTTATTGGAATACAAATTTTCAATGTACATGCTTATTATCCTCTGCATTTCCATTGGATCATGGTGATTTCCCCTTTTTTGTTCCTAATAGCACGGATTTGAGCCTTTTCCTTCCTTTTTTTTGATGAGGTTGACTAGGGGCCTGTCAATTTTTTTTTGAAGAAACAACTCTTACATTCATTGATTTTTTTGTATGGTTTTCTTAGTCTCCATTGAATTAATTTCTGCCCTGATCCTTATAATTTCTTCCCTAGTATAGGCTTTGGGTTTGTTTTACTCCTCTTTTTCTAGTAGCTTGAGGTTTAACATTAGGTCATTTATTTGAGCTTGCTGTATTTTCCTGGTGTAGGCATTTACTGCTATGAATTTCCCTTGTAGAACTGCTTTCATTGTGTCCCATAAATTCCTGTAAGTTGTAATGGAATTGTCATTTAATTGTAAAAACTGTTCAGTTTCTTTCCTGATTTCTTCTGTGACCCATTGGTTGGTTAGCAGAGTATTATTCAATTTCCATGTGTTTGTGACAGTCTTGGGATTTCTTTTGCTATTCAGTCCCAATTTCACAACATTATGGTCTGACAGTATACAGGGGATAACTTCAATTCCTTTTCACTTACTTAAACACATTCTATGAACTAGTATGTGGTCTATTTTGGAGAATGATCCATGGGCAGCTGAGAAGAATGTGTATTCTGATTTTGTCAGATGAAATACTCTGTAGGCATCTAATAAGACCATTTGTTCAAAGGTTTGCTTCAGTTCAAGTATTTCATTATTGATTTTTTTGTCCCATTGATCTGTCTAGTTGTGACAGTGGGGTATTGAAGTCCCCTACTACTATTGTATTGTGCTTATCAGGGTTTTCATATCTGTTAATATTTGTTTTATATAGTTAGGTGTGTTGGAATTTGGTGCATATTTATGAATGTCATCTCTCTCTCTAGGATTGTTCCCTGTACAAGGATGTAGTGTCCTTCTTTGTCTCTCTTAATCAATTTTGGCTTGAAATCTATTTTGTCTGCAAATAGGATAGCCACTCCTGCTTTTTTGCAGTTTCCTGTTGCATGGAGAATTGTATTCCATCCTTTCACTTTCAGTCTGTGGCTTTCTTTCTGGATTAGGTGTGTTTCTTGTATGCAGCATACTACAGGATCTTGTTTCTTAATCCATTCTGCCAGTCTGTGTCTTTTAATTGGTCCATTGAGGCCAATAACATTAATGATTATGACTGATATGGCTTGATTTATACCTGTCATGGTGTTATCCTATTCTTGGATCTTTTTTTCTTTGCTTTCCCCCTTTCCACTCAGTTTCATGTCTTGCTCACTAAATTCACTCTGCTAGGTTTCATGAGTTTGTGAGCTTCATTGTTTTTTTCCAAGATATTCTTTAGAATGTTTTGGAGTGCAGGTTTTGTAATTGAGAAGTTCGTCACGTGTTCTTTGTCATGAGAGTATCTTATTTCTTCATTGATTTTGAATGATAGTTTTTGCAGGATACATCAGTCTAGGTTGGAGGTTGTTTTCCTGCAATGCTTAAAACATTTCCCCCAGATTTTCCTTGCATTGAGCATTTGCTTTGAAAAGTCTGCTGTGATGGATAGTCTTCCCTTTGTATGTGGTTTTTTTCTTTTCCCTAGCTACTTTCAGTATTTCATTCTTTTGTTGGATATCTGGAACTTTGATAATTATATGCCTTGGTGTAGATTTTTTAATATCACAGGTTTTTGGAGTCCTATATGCCTTGTTTATCTCTATGTCCAGTTCTTTCCCTTTTCCTCTGAAGTTTTCTGCCATTATATCTGTAAATACTTTTTGATGTCTTTTGTACTGTTTCCTGCTTCTTCACTGACCCTAATCAGCCTCATGTTATTCTTTGAGTCATCTAGGAGCTGTTGATTGATTTCTCATGGTCCCTTGCCATTTTCCTAAGTTGTTTCTTGCCTGTTCATTGACTATGAGCCTGTCTTCTAGGTCTGAAATTCGGTTTTCTGCTTCATTCATCCTACTTTGCAAATTTTCATTATCATTTTTGATCACCTGGACCTCTGCTTGAAACTCTTTAAGAGTTGCTTTTAATTGCTTTTGTTATCTGAGATTCTGTGATGTTCCCGATCTCTTCTTGAATGAAGTCCTTCACTGTGGACAGCATCTCTGTTTTCATCTCAGAGATCAGTTCTGATTTCCATTTTAGTAGATCTGCTTTTGTTACCAGTTCAGAGAGTCCTGGTGATTGAGTTTCACTTTGCACCATTTCCCTTTTTCCTAAATTCCCCTGTGGTAGTGATCTTTGTGTCTGTGTTCTTGAATTTTTTCTCATTTCTGTTGTATTTTGCCTCAGCAACAAAATGTAAAACAAAAATGATAACCCAATAAAACATATGCACTAAACAAATATGGGAATGTTACTTTTAGTGGTGAAATTAAACAACTTTTATACTGATACCAATATTAGTAATAGCTCTGTATTATAGTTATTGTAAGTTCATAAAAATATCTTTTAAAATTTATGACAACTGGAATAAAATGACAAAATAGATTTGTTTGTCAGACACTGCGTGTTTGCCTAAGGATAGTCCTAGGAGTCCACAAAAAATATGTAGTGAGCTTTGGAATAGAAAATATAACTTTAGAAGGTTTAATTTTTCACCAATAAAAGCTACTTAGAATATGTCACCTAATATCACTTTTCCACAGTAGCAAGTAAAACTAGAAGGGACCAAGATGTAAACCTCAGTATCAATTTTTTTGTGGTGTGTTGTGGCCATGTTCCTATATAAAACATTGGGTTATAGACAATAAAGCAAAGTTTTTAGGGTTCTTATTAAAACTAGGAAAATTTTGAAAGGCAAAATCTGCAGACCTGATATTGTAAATCTTTCTACATGGATCAGCATTTTGGTCAAAATAACTCCTCAGTGATAATGAATCATTCATGTCATGTCTGGAGTGCTCCATTTTCATCTATCATTTTAGACATTTCTTTACAGTCCCCATGTTAAGTGTTTAAATTTTACTAGCTGACATCTAAACTTGATTTATACAAATTAGGTATGGGTTAGACCAGGAAAAATCAGCAAAACGTTGGAAGTGAATAGGCTTTCATTTGCATGTTGACAAATGAGAATTCAGCTTTCACTCCAACATCTGCAATGAAAGATTTTAGCTTGGTAAAGATATGTAGTGTATGGATAGGACTTATTTTGAGTCTTTTGGAATGACATTGTGTTCCATAAAAACACCATATAACTCATTCTTTAAGATACTTTTGTGCTCTCTTGCATAATATTAGTCACATAATGAAAAGACAGCAAAAACTTTACATACAAGTGGTGAAAGAACATTAGGCCAGATATCAGGAAATTAAAAACCTCCAAATTATCTTTATTTTGCTTTTTCTTGTGACATAAGTATATGTCTCAATGAATTAAGGTCACCATATTACAGATATAATCTCAATGCTCACGCTTATCATGGCAAAATTCACAACAGCCAAGCTATGAAATCAAGCTAGGCGCTAAGGGTATATAGATAATGGAAATGTGGTATATGTGCACAATGGAGTAATTTTATTCATGAAGAGAAACAAGCCAGACTCGGAATATAAGTGTTGCATGTTTTCTCTCATATGTGAAATGTAGAAAAGAAAGATAGCTTGAAAGTACAGTGACATATTGGCTCCATGGGAATTTTTGTAAAAATTAGTAAACTAAAGCAGTACAGTGCTTAGAAGTATGCCTAGAATGAAGAAAGCATCAACAAACATTGACTGTTATTAACGTGATCACAGTACACTGTTTAACATTTTTAGTTAAACATCAGTTGCCTAGGGAGTCAAATATGATACCAACCAGAAAGTGAATTACAAGAACATAAGCTTTAGACAGGTTGAACAAGGAAAAATTGCGAAACAGTGAAAGACAATATGTCCCTATTTGCATGCTACCAACTGAGAATTGAGCTTTCACTTTAACATAAGTTATGAAATACAGCAGCCTATAAAAGGCTCTTTAAAATGTCAATTTGAGCTGTTAGGAGAGCACTGTTTTTCATGAAGGCAGCACTGAATTAATCCACTGCATTTATACTCTGATGCTTTTCTAGTTAACAGTGGTTACAGAATTTAGAAGAAAGGGGAGCTAACCGTGCATCTGGAAGTCAGGAGCATGTAGAGTTCAAAGTCAGTATATCAAAAGCATGAAGATAAATGATACTACATCTGGATTTTTTCTATTTCTTCAGATATGATAAGTTTACTATGTAAAATTTTGCTCATCATAACAATGGCAGAATTTGTTTTTGGAAATTTTGCCAATGTGTTCATAGTCCTGGTGAACTGTACTAACTGGGTGAAGAGAAAAGGTATCTCTTCAGCTGATTGGATTCTTACTGGTCTAGCTGTCTCCAGGATTGGTTTGCTTTGGACACTAATAGTAAGTCGGTTTTTAAATGTATTCCATCCAACTGCCTATGATAAATTAAGAATTATTGTTCGTGTTGTTTGGATAGTAAGCAACCATTTTAGCATCTGGTTTGCTACTATCCTAAGTTTATTTTATGTTCTTAAAGTAACTAATTTCTCCAACTCTATTTTTTTTCACCTCAAGAGGAATGTTAACAGAGTCACTCTAGGGATTTTGTTGGGGACATTGGTGTTGCTGCTTTTTGTTCTTACAGTGGTACTCGGGTATGAAACTTTGGAGGTGAAAGAATATTTAGGGAATGTTACTTGGAAGCCCACACTGGAAGATACTATATACCTTTCCAGAAAGACTGTGTTCACTCTAGTGAACTTCCTACCTTTTTCTACATGCTTGATCTGTGTTCTTCTGTTAATCTTCTCCCTGAGTAAACATCTCAAGAAGATGCAGCTCCATGCAAAAGGATCCCAAGATCTCAGCACCAAAGTCCATGTCAAAGTCTTGAAAACTGTGATCTCCTTTGTCTTGTTATTTGGCATGTATTCTCTGTCTGTAATCATATCAGGTTGGTACTTTACAAATTCGTGGAGTAAACCAGTCTACATGATTACCATGGCCATAGAAATTTTATATCCTTCAGGCCATTCATGTACCCTAATTTGGGGAAACAGGAAGCTGAAACAGACATTTCTGTCAGTTCTGTGGCAGGCAAAGTTCTGGGTTAAATAACTGAAATTTTTATATTCATAGATCAATAATAGAGGTATAGTGTGACTTTTAATAGGAACCAAATTGTTGGAGCATTCCACCCTTTGTGTTTTCTTAAAATAGTGTATTTGAATAATTTCTAAAGATATCTGTGGGAATTCTATGAGCTAAGTTTAATAAAGGACATGTGCATTATGTTGAATATTTGTATAGAAAACATAAGAACCATTTTAATATACTCAACTACTTTAATGCAAACACCTATGGATGTTAAATATGGTAGGAAGTTTATCAGAATTGTGAAACCAAATGTATTTCACATACATATTCTATGTTGTCATCTACTTGAATAATGTAAGATTTATATTTATGTGTTATGTGAAACTGTAATTTTATCTCAAGAAATGATTGCTATTTTCCATTTCTTTGTATCACATAAATGTATTAAAATACATTAAAATGTCAATATTTCAACTTCCACCTTTTGGATGTTAAGCATATTAAATTTTAAATAACATATCAAAGAGGTATATTTGAGGTTGACTATTGTTCAAATATTATTTTTTCATGTTTTACAGAGTAAATACAATTATTTAAAATATGCATACAAAATTCAAGCGTAATAAACATATTTATAGTAAATTGTGTATGGAAATATAAATAAAGAGTAGAGAATGGTATTAGATATAACACAAGTAGACAAAAATCTTAGACAAAGATTGTATCTATAGTAAAGAATGAAGAAAGAGGATTGAGATCATGACTGGATTTTAGTGTTATAAGGAATAAATCAGGAAACATATTCTGTACTTCTTGAAATAAGGGAAACTTTTTTCAAATTTGGGATCCAATTTTAAATATTGTATCTTTTTTCCTAAACAACACCAGACCCTCTGATGGCCAATCATTCCTATAATTTTCCATTTAAAAAGTATCTTTCAAATTTAGCCTAGTAAGAATGTAATGTTATCTATCTTAATTTTTTCCAACTGTAAAAGTAGTACAGAATTCATGGGAAACTGAAGACGTTAATGAGTTCTAGAATGTATGATGGATATTGTGAAATAGGAATATTTAAAGGGAAATGTGGTGGCTGGGTGAGTAATGAAGGGGTAAAGAAAAAATGGGATGGTAATAAAAAAGGGAAACAAAGCTTATATACTTAGGGGATGGGGAATTTGGGGTGGGTAAGGGAATGGGAAAAAATGAGAATTAAACTGTGTCATACACTGGTACAAATTCCCAATATTGCGTGTGATCATGATGTGTATATACAATGTACCAATAAAGATAAAAATTAATTTAAAAATTGGGAAGCAAAGCTTATGTGTTTAGAGGGTGGGGGTTGTGAGTGGCTAAGGGAATGGGAAAAAATGAGAATCAAATCATGTCATATACTGGTACAAATTCCCAATATTGAGTGTGATCATGATGCGTATATGCAATGTATCAATAAAGATAAAAATAAACTCAAACAGTAGTACAGAATTCATTACATAAAATTTAATAATATTTCTTCAGTCATTGAAAAACATCTATAAACTCTTAAGATAATTATAACTTCCTAAAGATCAGGTTGTGTAAAATGTGCAGATGTTAGAATATGTATTGACATAATCATTAGTGGCAAATTAGATGGAAAGAATAAAGTCTGTAACCTTGTATATTAACTGAACTCTTCATAACTATAAAAACTCTTTAACAATGAAATTATGGCATTACTTTCTGAACTGCAATATAGATGACCTTCATGCGCTTTTGATATATGTGTATGTTTATCACACATGTCTCTGGTATGTTAGAAGCACCATGGAGGCCACAATTACATGTCTTGTTATTCAAATTTTTATTGATGTATTTTAAACTCATAAAAAAGAAAGAAAAGCTCTATAAAGTTCAATGAACACTTTAGCCTGTGGCTTCTAAAACCTGCTCCAATATTAAGAATTGAAGAGATGATAGTTGATTATGAATTCAAAACAAGGTCAGAATTAGGGAATGCACTTGAAAATCAGACCAAAAGATTTGAGATAGGATCATGTGATTTGTGATTATCTGTTCACAATTTCACAGTGAGCTAAGAGGCTGAATGGGGTCTAGACTCGAATTTTTCCAGGGTTGTCCAAGGTAGACACAAGTATACCGTTGGTCATGGGAGAGAGAAAGAGAGAGAGAGAGACAGAGACAGACAGAGACAGAGAGACGGAGAGCAGAGATAGAGAGACAGAGACAGGCACAGAGACAGAGAGACAAAGAGAGACAGAAAGAGACAGAGAGAGAGAGAGAGAGAGAGAGAGAGAGAGAGAGAGAGAGCTTTCTTCTGTCTCCTATTATCCTTTGCTCATACTTACCCAAATCTGAACCACTATCTCTGCCCTTTTACTTTACCTTAGCCAGCTCCTTGGTAGCTTTTGCTGAAGCCAGATCTCATGTGCATATAGTGGAGTTTCGGTTTAGTGCACTATAGAAGGATAATCTGGATTACACCAGGATTCTTGAATGAATAATAACTCCTCAGTGGTCACAAATTATGGAGGTCATGCCCATGTGGCTAAGTTTCTTCTGTCAGATTAAATTTTTCTGCATGATTATGTATTATGTTTTAGAGTTTTATTAGATGACATTTAAATTTTATGAATGCAAATTGTATAGAGGTTAGACAAAGTAAAATATTTAAAATAATGAAAGAGATTATGACTTTTTTAGCTTGCTAGCAAATCAGAATTCACCTTTCACCCCAACATTTGCCATGAAAAAGCCCAGTCTGGCAAAGACATATCATATGTAGAGAGGACTCATTTTGAGCTGTTTTTGGACTAACAGTGTATTATTGAAGAGAATCTTTTAATTTTTTTTTGAGACAGGGTCTCGCTTTGTAGTTCAGGCTGGCTCTGAGCTCACAATGTAGCCCAGGCAAGCCTCGAACTCAGCAATCCTCCTGTCTCTGCCTCCCGAGTGCTGGGATTACAGCGTGAGCCACCACGCCCAGCAGAGAATCTTTTAATTTTTAATCCTTTAGCATACTGTCATGCTTTCCTGCATTATAGGGATCACAAAATGGAAAAGATAACAAGATACACTAATTAGGTGTTGGTAGAAAGAAATCTTAAACTTCACTTTTCCCCCTCAAACTTATATCTACAATAAACATCATATCCATGCATGTAATAACAGATTTGTTTTTTGAAATATTGTCAGAGTATTCATAGGACTGGTGAGCTAGATTGTCCAGTCCTGAGACAATATATCTTCTAAAGCAAGCAGATGGAATTCTCTCCATTCTCGCTGTCTCCAGTCTTACTTTGCTTTGGGACAGCTGAATAACTAGTGATTCATCAGGTTCACACAGTCTGCATAGTAGACAAGTAAGCAGTATTGTTTTTTTTTTTTTCTGGGCCATACCAAATAATTTAACACCTGGATTGTCACTTACTGCAACATATTTCACTTGCTGAAAATAGCCAGTTTCTCCAATCTTATTTTTTATTCACTTAAAGGAGAGAAATAAGAATGTTATGCTAGTGATACTTTAAATTTTTTTTATGTAAGCATGAGAACACGAAGTTACACAAATGTGAAGGGAATATGACAATGACCAAACTGAGGAACACTACACACTTTTCTAATCTGACTACATTCTCTCTACTGAAGTTCATACCCTTCATTACATCCCTGATCTATTTCTACTGTTTATTTATTCTTTGTGTAAACATTTCAATTAAATGTAGATCCGTGGTAAAATCATGTTCCTAATGCTAATGTCCACATGTAGGATATGCAAACTGTCGTCTCCTTTCTCTTATTATTTGTCACATACCATCTGCCTGTGATCATACTATGTTAGAGTTCTAACAGGCTGCTAATAAACTGGATACTTATTTACAGTGTTACCGGCAGTATATTCTTCAGAAAATCCCTATGTTCTGATCTGTGGAAACAAAAAACTGAAACAAGCATTTCTGTCAGTTCTATGACAGGTAAGGTGATGGTGGAAAGAATTGTAATTTTGAAGGCCATAAGTCAACAGCAGAGACATAGTATGACTTCTTCGGCAACCATCCTAATGGGCTTTGTAATATTTTCTGCCTCCGACCACGTTTTCATTGTGTGTGTGTTCATATATATATAAATAATATTTTATATTCTATATTTATTTATATTATATATTATAATAATATATAATATATGCACAATTATAAAATGTTTATAAAATGTTTATAAATGTTTATAAATTTGTCTTCCATTACTTATAGATACCACACTATCTTTATCCACTCATCTTTTGATAGGTATATGGGACATTTCTTGGATTTAGCTATTATAAATTGTGCTACTACAAACATGCATGAGTAGCTCTGGTATGATATTTTTAGTTTTTGGGGAAGATTTGAATTTGTGCTTTCTTGAGAAATGTTCTTATGTCAGGAAATATTGGCATGATTATTATAATTTACACCAAATGTATCTAGCACAGTAACTTTAGATTTCATTGTTTGATATTTCAACTTGTTTGGATGACAAGAACATTTGATTTTAAATCTTGTATCAAGGATGTGTGTAGTTTCAGTTCATGTTAATAAAAATTATGTAGAATTGGTAAAGTAAAATTCATTAATGAAAAGATTTTTAGAGTGAATTTAATATATGGCTACCATGAATAGTAGTAAAGAATATTAGATTTGTCATGAATAGGTAAAATACTTAATCTCCATAATATTGATGAACAAGTAAGGAATGTAATCCTATCTCTTCCAATGATTTGATAAATGCCCATATGCAGTTAGAAGTTATTTCCCACAATTTTGAATTAAGAAATGCCTTTTTTGAATTTGAATATTTAAACTTCCCCCAAAACTATAGAGGGTTATTGAATTGTCAAACGTATCTTTCACCTTCCTTTGTTAAATTCCTTTGTGAGGGGCAGAGGCCAAAGGATCTCTGCAAGTTGGAAGCCAGGCTTGGCTACACAGTGAGTTCAAGGCCACCCTGTCCCAAAGAAAGAGAGAAAATTCAAAATGCCTTTTAAATTATGATGAAATAAATTCATCTTTCTTATATTAATACTACATGTAGAAATAATGTAGACATCCCCGTGGATCTTTCAGTGAACATTTGTACTGTGAAATCCATATGATTATAATCTGTGTATAATGGTGAAATAAAATGTTAATATAATCATTGAAGATATATTCTGATGAAAAATAAAATGTGTAGCTTTGTAAATATTTGAATTACATGTGACCCTATTATTTTTTGCCATTATGAAATTTTAGCACTAATTGTTAAGCTAGATCATGTCCACATCAGGTTTTCAAAATACATTTGTTTATCAAACATATTTTCTAATGCAATATAAACCCTAAAGTAGCTGAGACTATATGTCTGTCTTATTTACTGTTGACTTCTGAGACCTTAAATCTTGACTACAGGATGAAGAATAATATTAAATAAGGATATGAATGAAAGAATAAACTCTAATAATTAACTATTAAAATTAAACACACCACCAAATCTACAGGTTGCATGGATTTCCTGGTTCTTGTTTGATGTGATTATAAGCTTATCCAAACAGAAACACCCTTCATAGTAAAAACTTGGGTACTCACAACTCTATGAAAAGCATACTTAGAATATACCCTTGGTAGAATTATGTAAGGGGTGTGAGGTGGGCCAACAAAAATCAGTGGTATTCATCACCACACAGTATAGCTTTGCATTTATGGAGGGAGATCCTTTCTTTTGAACATGCTATTGGAATTGCCTTTCCTTTAGGGCACTCTCTTGCTGATTCTGGGAAACAGTAAGCTGAGACAGTGCTCTGGTGGTTGAGCTGCAGGCCTGAAAGTGTAGCATCTTCAGGTCTCTGAATCATTTCTTGATCATTTTACATATTCTTGAGGAGAATGAGGTCATGAAATAAATTCTACTATGTTATGAATTTTTAGTTTCCAAATATTTTTCTATTGTATTTAATTTATGAATTTTATAGATGTGTTTGGAATAAGCCCTAACCAAACACTTTCTAATACTAGCAGGGCACTCACAAATATATATGCTTGTCTATTCAGAAAGGTGTCATACAGACCATTAATTAATTAATATGTAATTGATATTATACTGATTACTTTTTATACATAATTAATTACTTTTGTATCTTTTTTCCTGGTGTAATCAGTATGCAAAACTTTTCATAAATGATAAATGTGGAATACACTGCTTTCTTTATACATCTTTGTATGATGGTGATATTGAAAAGAATGACAGTCCTTATCCTGTGAAACTCTGGCCTGCTCAGACTTTTGAATATAAAGCGTGTCACTTACCCTTCCTGCCACTCTCATCTTGCCTAGAAAAGATGTCCTTTCCCAGGGAGTGCTTGTTCAAGTGGGAAACTAATATATTTCAAATCCAAAGGGAAGGTAAAATGGAGGGATTCAGGAAGCACTCTTCAGAGGCTAGCATAGCTCTCTCAGGGACCAAGGGTTCTCTCAAGTGTACCCAAAGTTCTGTACTGGTGCTCACTCTACTGAGCCCACCCAGGGTAGCTGGCATGTATGCTTGTCTTCTCTCCAGAGTTTGGCTTATTCTCAGTTCATTTTCATTACGTGGGAATGGAGAAACTACAGAGCATGTGTTGAAGGCTTAGCCCCCAGTCTACAGCATCGTTGGGAGTTCAGACAACCTTCAAGAGATGTGCTCTAGGGACAGGAAGTCAGGTTACTGCAGGTGTGCCCTGGAAGGGGGTACCGGGTTACCATCCTGTCCCTTCATCTCTTTGTCTGTGGTCTCATGACACGGGAGCTTTGATCCACCGAACACTTGCCAGATGCACAAAAATGGATCCAGTTCATCATGGACTAAAGTCTTGGAAAGCATAAGATAAATAAATATTTCCTCCTTTTGATTATCTCAGGTGATCACAGTACAGAAACCTGACAACGCAGGGGACTTCTTGCCTCTTCAGTGATAGTATGTTGCTGCTTCTATTTTACTTCCTCCTGGAGGTTTACTCAGATTGGCTTATTTTTGTTTTTCAGTATACTTCTGCTCTAAATGTGAGATATCTGTGAAAATTTTCAAAATATGTAGGATTCTGTTTCTTTTTTTTTAAATTGATTTTATTGGTACATTTTATACATACATTATGATCACATCCAACATTGAGAATTTGTACCTACACATGACACATCTTGATTCTCATTTTTCCATTCCCTGCCCTCCCTACAACCCCCAACCCATATATACATAAGCTTGTTTCCTTTTTTTACTAGCAAATTTTTTCTATCCCTTCTTTACTTTCTCCTACCCATCCTTTTCCTTTCTCATCTTTTTCCTTTTGAACATTTTCTTCCTATTTCGTATTACCTTTCAAAGGTTTTGGCATTCATTTACACCTTCAGCTTCTCATATTAGAGCAAAGATATGGTAGTTATACATCTGCATCCTATTTATTTCACATATGAGTATGTCCTTGAGGTACATCTGCTTTAGTATAAATGACTGAAACTTATCCTTCTTAATGGTTGAATAATATTCTATTTTATAGAAAACCACATCATTATCCAGTTCCCCACTGATGGGTATTGGGGCTATTTCCAAGATGTAGCTATCACAAACTGAACTGCTGTACACATGGGTATACATATATCGGTGTGGTATGATTCTTTTAATTCTTTCATGTATATACCTAGCAGGGAATAGGTGGATCAAATAGGACCTCTAGTTCTAGTTTTTAAAGGAATCTCCACACTGATCACCATAGTGTTTTTACCAGTATACATTCCCACCAACAGTGGGGAAGGGTTCCTTTCTCCCCATGGCCTTGCCAGCATTTGCTGTTGGTTGATTTTGTGATAGAAGCCATTCTTTCTGGAGAGAGATGGAATTTCTTTGTTGTTTTATCTGGATCTAGTGAATGACCAGTAATGTGGAACATTTCTTCAGATGTTTCTTTGCTCCCTTTACTTCTTCATTTGAAAAAATGTCTGTTCATTTCAGATGCTCGTTCTTGAATTGGGTCTTTAATTTTGGGGTTGGCTGATTTTTTAAAGTTCTTTGTATACTCTAGATAGTAGTCCTGTGTGTGAGAAACAGCTGGTAGAAATTCTTTCCCACACTGCAGGCTGTCTTTTCACTCTGCTGTTTTCCTCTTGCTGTGCAGAATCCTTTTAGTGAGATTAGATTCCAGCTGTTGATTCTTTCTGCTTGTTCTCATGCTGCTGAGGTTTTGTGCATAGTCTTTCCCTATGGAAATATCTCTGAAAGTTCTACCTATCCTGTTTTCCAGCAGGTATAGCGTTTCTGTTTTAATATTTATATCTCTATATCTCGAATCTACTTTTATTTTAGTTTAGTACATGGTGAAAGAGATAGATCTAGCTTTAATCTTTGGAAAATAGAAGCCCAGTTTTTCCAGTACCATTTGTTAAAGTGGATACCTTTCCTTCACTGATGGTATTTCACTCCTTTGCCAACGATGAGGCAGCTTAATATATCTGGGGTTGTTTCTGGATCTTCTAATCTGTTCCACTGATCCTCTGTTTCTTTGCCAATACCATGCTATTTTTATCACAGTGACTTTGTAGTACAGTTTCAAGTTGGGGACTGAGATAGCCTCTGCCATGATCTTGCTGCCTAGAATTGCTTTTGCTATTCTAGGTTTCTTGTGGTTCCAGATAAATTTTTGGATTATTTTCTCTAGCTCTATGAAATATGTACTTTGAGCACTTGTATTCCATTATGATGAAAAACACAGAAGAAACTGATAGATTCCTAGACACATATGAACTTTCAAGGTTGAATGAAGAAGATATAAACATTTTAAGCACCACAACATCAATATGTGAAATTGAAAATGTAATTTAAAACCTACTGACAAAGAAAAGTCTGGGTCCTGATGGCTTTCCTGCTGAATTCTACAAGACTTTTAGAGAAGAGATAATGCCCCTAGTCTTTAAACGCTAATGAATCTGAAAGGGTTCCATTTCTTTGCTAACAATTGTCAGTGGATTGAGGGTGCTGCTAGCACTTTGTAGGATACACCCCATGCCCTTCTTGATCTTCTATGAAATTTATGATACATATTTTTCTGAATCTATGGGTGTGCTTGCTGTATTTCTGTTTTGGGTTCTTTTCCTGCACTTTCCTATTCTATGGCAGAAGAATGGGACTTATTTATCCATATAACCCAGCAGCATCCTAAACATTTCTTTATCTTGGTCCCTATACTGGCGGTCATGGAGTAAATGTGGTTGGAGATGGATTAACATCTGAATGTCTTAGGAAGAATAAAAGAATGCCTCACATTGGGAAAGAGAGGCAGAGAGTGAGAATTCTTGTTGTGAGGATGAACTCATGCATCTAATAATTGTTTCAGGGACCCACAGAGCTTCTCACCTCACTCACATGCACAGAAAAGTACCTAACATGACTGAATATTTACAAATAATGCTTACCTTATTAACCAGAAACCCTTTATTGTCTTGACAAATACAAATGTATTAAATATGTTAGAGAATATTGAATCAATGAAAAACCTGAATTATTAGCAGGGAAAAAGAGAAAAAGATTCAAATAAAAATATCTATATGCCTCTATTTATTTCTGCAAGCACCAGTAAAAGGTAAAATTTTAAATGAGTATTATTCTTACTGCACAGGAACATAGTAAAAATGAACTCTGTGAGATTATTAGTCAATTCTGACACTTTGTATTAGATTTGGTCAATATTTGTTTCAGTTTTTATATGTGCCTCACGCTGAAATTTTTATCAATTGGCAGTATTTAGAAAGTTCTATATAAAAATTCATATTCTAATTGACTACCATATAACAGACTTTTATAATAATTCTTGCTTATAACTCATGCTGGTTGACAGAAACTATGTAGATTGTAAAACGTGCAAATACTGTGAATATATCTATGCATGTTGCCCCTGAGATTTGAGAATGACCTTTGTCATGCGGTACAAAAGCTTCCAGGTATACTGTATCTGGAAGAAGTTCACCTGAGCAGTATAGAAAAATGTAAGATTTTCAAAAAGTATGAATATAGTCATTAGAAAACCTTTGTTTCAAGGTTTTACTTTGCAAAAATTGTTTTATAAAGAGAGAATACTTTTGAACTTTCAATGATTAAATGCACCTAGCATTTTCAATGAATACAGTAAAATGTTTTAGAGGTAACATTTGAAATTATGGCATTCTCTTACAGACAATGAATGGTTTTATGAAGAGCATGTTTATAATTCTTTTAAGTGCAGAACTCATCGTCAGAAATGCAGCAAATGGTTTCATAGCCTTGGTGAACTGCATGGACTATGTCAAGAGAAGAAAGATCTCTCCAGTTGATCAAACGCTCGCTTACTTTGGCAATCTCCGGAATTTGTCTGCTCTGTGTAGTAAGCACAGTTAGACAGACAGCTTTGATTTACTCAAGTCAACTGCTAACCAGAAGCATGATAGCAATGACTAATATTACTTGGATGGTCGCCAATCATTCTAACACATGGCTTGCTGCATGCCTCAGTGTCTTTTATTTTCTCAAAGTAGCCTCTTTTTCAAACTCTATTTTTCTTTACCTGAAATGGAGAGCTAAACACATGATGTTAAAGACACTGCTGATGTCTCTGGTTGTCTTGTTTTTAAATATCATAGTTATATGTATGTCATTTTATACCAAGATTTATGAATTTAAAAGAAATGTATCTTCCAGCTCCAATTTGAGGAAGTCTACATGGTCTTCCTAACTTTTTTTCTTCACCAACTCTGTGTTCGTACTCATACCCTTTACCCTGTCCTTGACAGCTTGTATCATGCTCATGTTGTCCCTGTGCAAACACTCGAAGAAGATGAAGCAGAATGGCTCACAGTGCAGAGATGCCAGCCTCGTGGCCCACATAAAGGCCATGCAAATGGGGACGGCTTTTGTCTTACTTCATGGAGTGTTCTTACTTTGTCTCACCACACAGATTTCACGTATTGACTATCTGGATGGTGAATTTATCATTTCCATAGACTACACTGTGAGAGCTGCCTTTTCTACCAGCCATTCGGTTGCTCTGATTCTGGAAACAGTAAGCTGAGACAGACTTTTAGTTTGGCACTGTGCTGGTTGAGAAGCAGGTGGAAAGATCTGTGATCAAGTCCCTAAGACACTTCTGGGATGATTTTACATATTTTAGATGAAAATACAGTTATGAGAAATTTTATTTGAAAGTCTGTACTTTCCCAGTCAACCTCTGGTGTACTTTACAATAATATGTTTAGGGCTTGCACTGTCCAAACATATTACAATATTAGTAATATGTGTACAACTGCTCATAATAGCATATACCAATTTACATATCAATATATAGAGAATTACATCAGTGCAGACCAAACAAAAGTGAGAAGTCTGTATATTAACAAGTACTAGGTTGGAAATTTGCTCAGTGCAGGATGAAGCTCAGCAGTGTGCTTGGTAAGTGTCAGACCCTGAGTTTGATTCTCAGTACCACAAAAAGAAAGGAAAACTGTAGTGTCATTCTTTTTTGATAGTCAGTAGCCCATTCCATATTTAAAAATGCAAGGGCTATGACATATAAGATGTACATATATAGATGGTCATGAACCAAATATTCAACTTGAAGATTGTGGTTTTATACATATAAAATGTTTTTAATATAAATGCACCTAAAATAAATGATAAATGAAGAACAAAAAAGAAAGTGTAAAATCAGATATGCTAAATTCATCCTTTTAAAATATAAAACCCAGCCAGGTGTGATGGCTCACACCTGTAATCCCAGCACTTGGGAGGAAAAGGCAGGAAGATTGCTGAGTTGAAGGCTTGCCTGGGTTATATAGTGAGCTCAGGGCCAGCTTGATTGAAAAAAAAAAAGATGTGCAAATAAAATATAAAACACAATGAATTTAAAAAGCCCTCAGAATCATGAAACAGTCTAATTTTTTATCTGTATTATTATTTTCAAAAATTCTTTTAAAATTCTTAACATTTTTTATCCTTCATAGGAATGGTGAGTTCATATCTGGAATATACTTTATTCTCTAGTGGAGTTGTTAAGTATGTACAGCCATCCCTTGAAGTGTAATCCATAAGAATATCAAATTGTGCATATGAGATATTTACAGAGAATTACACTAGGAAGTTGGTGTTATGATATATTTTATGTCATCACAAGATCCCATAAAACTTGAGTAAAAATTAACAAGTTTGAATAAAAATGGATATTAAGAATAATTTAGGACTATTCAAAACATAATTGCGATAACTTTTGTCACGTTATTAGTATTGATTAGCTGAAAAGACAGATAAACTAAAATTGAATGAATGTGTAAGATAGGTAAGAATTTTAGCGTAAATTGGGTTTCAGAGGTATGATAAACAGATGGAAATGGAGAATGTGCCCTGTCTTCCATGCTGTTATATTTTTAGAAAGATAGAACCCTTATACTTTTAGAAATGAGGAATTCTTTGGGTTTATTTCCATAAAGAATGCTCCTCAAATTAGCAAGTTTATATATAGTATGTATATATACTTTGCACTAAAGTAGCTTTTTAATTCATTTATTTGTTGAAAAATTATACTGTAAGACTTGGAATATTTTATTGAGTATCATATAAAAAGTAGTCATTTGTGCTGGGCGTGGTGGCTCATGCCTGCAATCCCAGCACTCGGGAGGCAGAGACAGGAGGATTGCTGAGTTCGAGGCTTGCCTGGACTACATAGTGAGCTCAGGGTCAGCCTGAACTACAAAGCGAGACCCTGTCTCAAAAAAAAAAAAAGTAGTCATTGGTAATAGGTAGCCACTAAAAAGAGGACATTATGATATCTATATAGCAGATAAGCCATATATTTTATGTGTTTAAGTGCTCACATATATTTAATATTCAGATTTATCCACCAGTGCAAAGAGGTAGAAAAATAACCCCCAGCAAACAGAGGCTATCCCCCAATTTCAGAAGAAACTTCACCAGGAGAAGGCTAATCACACCTACAGTTGGAATTTGGTGGGAAAAACATGTAAAAGAATACACAATTTTGCTGCTTATATTTAATACTATTAGCTTATATGCAATATTTATCAGATAAATAGGTATAATCTTTTAGTGTATGCTGTACTTAAGGGCATATTGTATAAATATTCACACACATATTATAAAATATTTACACCTATCAGAGGTAAATTGAAAGTCAGATATTCTCTAGAAAGTAATGACAGGTAATATCCAAAGAAGAAACTAACCAATCTTCACGAGGAACAGTTTCACAAAATCATGTGCTGCTGCAGGAAACTTGACATATGTCAAAGTATTAAAGAATGCAACTATAATTATAAATTCTTGGCCTAAAGTATGTCCTGAGGGATTCAGTTAATTCATAAGTGTTATTTTAGAAAATAAATGACTGGAAATATTTCTTACACATATCTGTAAGAAATGTCTTATTGTATTATGAGAGCCTGGAAACATCAAGGCAAAGAAGAAAAAATAAGCGGGAAAGTGTGATGTTCACAAAATTAAGTGTTAAATGTGTGGAAAAAACAAAAGTTGACTTCATGTAAATTGAAATAGTGTGAAATTTTTTATGTTTAAAGGAGGATATTTAGATTCTACATGAAATGTATTATATACGCAAATACATTTAATTTTACTCTGCTGAAACTTTTCTCTAATGCTCATGAAAACAAAGTGCACCGGACACACTGGAAGTGTTGGGTGGGCCAAGAGATTCTAAAACCTGCCAGGCCTGTGGGTGGACTGCAAGGGACAGATAATTCAGAGATGATCAGAAAACGAAGTGTTCTGTATATTTACAAGTGAATGGTACCTAATAAAGAAAACTTCAAGAAAACTATTCATCGATTGAGTTGAAATGAAAAAAAATGACAATGCATCATTTTAATAATAAGGAGAAAAAAGAAACTAAAGCAAAAAAGAGAAACTATTGCTGAAAAACTACAAGTAGTTTTTCTCAGTAGCCCCAGCTTCACGAAGCACCTCTGGCAAACATCTGACTGGAGCAGTTTTCCCACTCCTTCTCCTCAGAAGGTGGTTTCCGGTTAGGTATATGAACTGTGATTTAAAATGTGAATGTTGAAGTCAAATTTTATTGTAGTAAACGACATATATCCATTCATACTTCTCCAATTACTTGCTCTTGCTTCAAATACACAGATTGCCACTATGTTCTGTTTTGTTTTGTTTTGGTTTTTTGAAACAGGGTCTTACTCTATGTAGTTCAAGGTGACCTTGTGCTTGCTTATGTATGTAGGGTGGGCTCAGACTTACTACGATTCTCCTGTCTCAGCCTCCTGAGGGCTAGAACCATAGGTCACTGTGCCTGGCTTCTTGTCACTTTTTGAAGCAGTCAGGGAAGTCTTCTTTACTCAGTAATCTTCTTGTGATTGCTTGTCTCGGATCATTTCAAATATTTATACTAATTTCTGTTAAAAATCTATTTCCTTATCTCTGTTACTCACCAGATCTGGCACAGTGTGACTTCTGGCTTATCCCCAAAGTTAAAATGACATAAGAAGTAAATATTTTACATAATTCAGCACATCAAGGCAGCCATAAAATCACAGCTGAGGGTGCCCACAAAATAATTCTTCCAGAACTACTTCAAAAAGTGGAAAGAATAGTGGGATAAGTGTATTTGAAGCAAGGGGGAATATTGCGAGGAGGATTAAAGGCATTGTGTTTTTTATTGTAATAAAAATTTAAAAACTTAGACACTAACCATATTTTTTTCTACCACACCTCATAAATTGGATTTGTAGCCATTTCTGTTGTGTAATTTGTTGGCAAGCTTTAGCTGTAGTATCTTCTATTGGGTCTTGTTCTTAGCCTTGGTATAGTTTGTAAGTGTGTGAGTGTGTGTGTGTGTGTGTGTGTGTGTGTGTGTGTGTGTGTGTGTGTGTGTGTGTGTGAGATGAGCAGGATTTTAGGCCTAGGAATAGAGGCTGTTATTATGTCTTCTTTTTTTATATTTTTTACA